>JAUMHM010132219.1:0-18708 GCA_032362435.1 Melikaiella ostensackeni
AACATCTCATCAAACCTTATGATTTTCCACTGAGGGGGGGGGGGTATACTTCTCAGGTAGTAGAGTGCGAGTTTGAATATGCCAATGTCAATATGATAAGAAGATAAAACCATACAATCATAAAATTCAGACAGATTTCGAAAGGCTATTTCGATTTTGGGAAAAATGTGCAAACTAACACTGTTTGTTGGCTCAAGATATAAATTGAGGTATAAAAAATATCCTTAGAATATAAGAGAGGCACGTTTCAAAGCAGATGTTCGAAATTCATGAATCATCAGACTTCGGTTTCAACAAACATTATCTCAAATATTTCTTTCAATTGTGGAAAAAATGAAAATAAGTACACCACCATCGAAGAATTGGAGATTTCTGCATAATTGAACAAATTTCATGTTATCTCAAGTTACTTAAGATACCACATTTGATTATTCTTATCAGTTTTGACAGCATTTATACTATTCTCTATAAAACATGTGTCAAATTGATTTTCGTCAGCTGTGTACATGACAAAGTGGAGAATAATTTTCGTTTTTTGATTTGTTCTTATCCATTTAAAATTTTTCGTGAAAAAGTTGAGGTTCGTCCTACTCGTTAAATGCCCAATCAGGCTCAATTGGGCTTGGAATGTCGATAAATTTTAAGCATACTGTGAAGAAAAATTCTAATTCTTCTCAATTATTATATAATACTTTGATGTAATATAAAATGATATGAAATATATCACCATAATATATATGTTTGTTATTTTGGGCAAGAGTTAAAGTTGGTCAAAATTTCCTTGAAATGAATTTCGCTAAATATTCATGAAAACATCTTTTTCCGAACTTAAGTTATTTTAATTGAATTATTGAAATAAAGAGGAGAGACATCATCACTAGGGCGGAGTAAAAATGATGAGATCTATCAAATCCTTTCAAATGTACAAAAAATGGTGGGTTAGCATCCGAAAAAAATCAAGAAAAAATCTGAAATCGGATAATATCCTTTGTTCGGTTTTCGAATTTTGAAATTCAAATTTTTTTAAAAAATGAGAAAAATTCCTAATGGTTACAGAATTATGGGTAATTTTTCTTCTATATGCAGTTTTTGCTAGTGACGCATACTAAAAAACTATTAACTAGAAATAAATTCACCCTATAATCCATCCCTAGTTCTTTTAACGAAATATTTTCAAAGTGTCCTCATCTAAAGCAGCCATAACATTTTTTAAAATTAAAATAGTCACACATGCTACTATCAGATACCTTGAGATTAGGTTCTCAACCCTACAATATTACTCGACAATACTCAAAAACAACCCCTTTCACTTTTAACGAAACAATTCTAGAGTGGCTTCATTTAAAACAGCTATGAAATCATTTCAATTGAAATGGGCACGCACGTCACTCTCAGAAGTCTTCAGGTAATGTTCTTAACCCTACAATAATATTCAACAATCGTTACAATCCTTCGAAAAACAGTTGATATCCTTTGAAATCTCTTGAAATTCTTTGAAATCTCGTGATCTTTCATCTAAATTTTGAAATTTTTTAAAATTCCTTGGAATACCTTCAAATCCCCTGTCGTTAGAGGAAATCCTACTTAAGTATTTAAAAACCCTGAAAATCCGTCGAAAGCCTTCGGTATCTATTGAAATCCCATAAATTCTTTCGAAATCTGATTAAACTCCTTGAAGTCCCTAAAAATCAGGTAAAATTCCTGCGAAAATTGTGATTCTCTCTGAAATCGTACTAGGTAATTTCTTTAAATTCTTTGAATCTCTTGAAATTACTTAAAACCTGTGAAGTCACATGTAATCTTTTGGAATCGTTTGAAATACACCAGAACTTCAGTAACCCTTTGAAATCCCTTGAAATTTCATGAAATCCCCAAAAAGCTTTGGAAATATCGTTGAATTCCGTGAACATTTAGTAATTTTTTGAAATACTTTATAGTCCTCTGAAATACTCCGAAATCCCTTGAAATTTTTGTCTTAGGAGGGGGGGGGGAGTCAGAGGGCTCAAAAATCTAACGAATCCTTACAATAGGCGGGAAAGGGGTCTACAATATCAAAAATCACCCCTGCGTAATTAATGGACGTTCCCTCATACAGTCTTCTTTTTTAGATGTAATTAATATATCATTATATGAGTAAATGTCAAATTGAAGACCAACTCAAAGTCCTACTAATATAACATGAAATGAGAAACTCTTACTGCTTTTTGTTCTTATTTGATAAATGCTTACTATCATCCTCTGAAATATGATCATGTCCCTTTCTTCATTCTTGTTGCTATTTATTTTAATTTAATATAAGAACACCCTAAACGTCATTACCGTACGGCGTCTCAACCTCACTTTGTAGAAGGTTATACTGATTTTCTTCTTTGTGTTTGACAGTAACCTAAGAAATGCCTAACGTATCATGTTTGTAAACTTTGGAAGAAGAACATTTTAATTTATGCACATTTTTGAAGCCGACTAAATAATATTGTAGGCAGAGAGAAACTGAGAGTAAACATGTCCAGAAGATGCACAACTATTGGTATAGTGGCGCCTCTACGGCCCAAATCGGACAGCGATATCCATAGAATGGAGATGAAACTACAATTTAACAGTTTTCTTCATCATCAAGAAGGTGTGCTCTGACTTCATGGATATCCATCCTCATGCATATGCAACGCACACAGACGATACTCGTCGAATGATATTGTTGAACGGAACGATCGTAACCATACGTGAATTTGAGAAACGCGAGCGACTCAATATTCACCGGTGGCAGGCTGGGTCGACTCCCATGAGCGCGTTTCACACGGATACTTTTGTGGTTTTCCACCTCCTTTCAGATGGCTCTACTGTAGAGTGTTCTGCATTTCTTCATCTATTTGAGAATAAATACAGACTTGGACAAATTTATCCCGGAAAATGTTGCAGGAAACATTATTTCTACATTTTGCGTTTTGAATTTGTATATTTTTGCATTAATTTGGCAAATTTTGCCCATTGCCAGCCACAGGGCAACGCCAAGTGCATGTGTTATGCATTTGTTCATGTAATGTAAAATTAATGCAGAATGGTACAAATTTCTCCCGAAGAAGGTTTCAGGAAATATTATTTCTACAATTTTCGTGTTTAAAATGTATAATTTTGCATGTATTCGTCCATTTTCTGTAATCTTAAATTCATACAGCACATTAAAATAATATGTACACATACATGCACCAACACAACACCATTCTAGTTGGCGACCTCATGTTAGATGGCTCTACGAGTCAGTATCCGTAGTCAAACGCGCCCATGGGAGTTGACCCATCCTGACCGTTGGTGAGTCTGGTGGTCCGGAGAGAGAATAACGGCATTCACAATGCTACATTCTTCTTTTTGATAAGTAATTTTATCGCGCTTCAAGGGAAAATAGTTTAATTAAATTTGACGATGTAAATGCAACTGTAGAAGAAAAAAGTGAAAATTCTGTCATAATCACTCTAAAACGTTTGTGTAATTTTTAGAGTTTTCGGGTTATATTGTTATTTTGTTTCTGATATTCTCTACAAAATCTCGATGTTTCATAGGATTTCAATGTTTACCAGTGTTTACTGATGCTTTATAAAATATTTCATTTTAATTGTAAGTCTCGGATGCTGTCTCGAGATTTTGAACTAAATAAATAGAAATGTTAGACAACTGAATTTTCGATCATCTATCAGTATTTTTACCAATGCGAAACTAAGAGTCTAACTTTTATGTCAGAATATATCATTTTTGACTGAAATGCATATCAAATTTTTAGAACTTTTAACCTTTCTTTTTCGAAATCCACATTTAACTTTTCTTCTAAAACTAGCCACAGTTTAGTACGTGATAAATATCTTCAGACTTCAGGCTATATTATCATTTTTAACATGAAATTCCTTCTTGAATACAAATTTAATTTTACTAAGATGCTATTTCAACTGAGTAGATACCTATAACAAAAAATTATATTATTTTTGCTTTTTTATATTTCCTCAAATACGTCAAAATTATATTTGAATGTTCAAGAAAATTTCTTATTTTACAGGATTTCAAGTTCAAAAGGCACTCTTCCAAATGGAATGTTTCCCAAAATTCTTGGAAATTTCTTTAAAAATTCTTAGGATGTAATCCATTTCAAATCAGTCTGTTTCTTTAAAAAGGGGAATTTTTCGTTCAAAATTCTTTAGTTTTTGGTCTAATTCAGATATCTTAATTTTCTGTACGGATATGTACAAAAAAGTGTTAACATGAAAGTTTGCATGCCTAAGTAAGTTCTAAAAAAGTACATCTTGCTCTTTTGTGAAATCTTTCTTCTTCCTGAAAACATAATTTTCAAAATTTGTAAGGAAAGAAAACCCTTATTTCTTCGACTTCTCCCAGACTATTTAAATAATAAATAATCTGGAAGAAGTCGAAGAAATAAGGGTTTTCATGAATTACAATTTTCAATTGTTGTTTCCCAGACGTTGGAAGCAAGAATATTTACATCCTGGAGTTCTTCTCATACATAATTTTCGAATTTTTCTCGCAAACGATGCAAGATATCAAGAACGAACAAGAGATATATTTCGTAGAACTTATTTTCATTATTCCTCCAACAAGAAAATTTGAAAACAACATGAGTATAGTTTTTTCCCTGAAATCAACTTTTTATATTTTCAAAAAAATCGCCGCCATTCTATTAGTTTAGAACTTTTTTGCAATTTTCCGACGAAGTTCAAAAGATGACGGTCAAACTTATCAAAAACCAAGAATGAACTCGAAATATCTGATTTAGATCAAAAACTATAGGAGTTTAAAGAAAAACTTGGCTTTTTTTTGAAAAACAGACGTCAAAATTCAAACACTCGTAACTAAATTCTGCGCCTTGAAGCGCAGAACCTGCCGGATTTGAAATGGATTCGACCTTATCATTCTAAAGGAAAATGTATAGATATCATTTTTTCATTTTTTAACGCAATTTATAAAATACCCAATTTAGAAGTTTTACTTGGAAGACGGGCTCTTTAAAATGAGCGTTTTTTTCTGTCAAATATTGCTTGCCTCTATTTAGCACTAAAATACGCCGGGTGCGATTTGAAAAAAAATTGGAATGAGAAATTCAAAGACATATTCTGTTTTTCGTTACGAGTATACCAAAATGTGACTCATGCATACCTTTATCTGCCTTATTTATGCAATTTTATTGGATTTATATATAATATATATCCTGATGCAGCCTGATATAATTAGTCATATAATTTTGTAATATAGAAACAGAAAAGGAATTCTAAAAAAAATATTTAACTATTGTTTGTAAATATCTCACCTTGAGTATCGGCCGTCAAGGGACGCTCAGAGGGGGGAGACAGAAGCATTCAAACGTTCAAACGTTGGAGAGAGCGGTTTGAGGAAAAATATTTACTATATATGTATAACAAAAACTAAAAAACGAAGCCATCTTTAAATTTAGCTATAGATTCTGTAAATTTCACCAAAGTTAAAAGAGCTGCTAATTTTTAATTTTCAAGTTCATCGATCTCGCTCTTGTATAAAGTTATAAGGTATGTTGTACTTAGTAGAATTCCATAGAGATAATAATTTCATTGAAGCCCTTGTTTTTCTCTGACATAAATATTTAGGAGGCTAAAAAAGCTATTTTGCATAAAATTCACTACTTTCAGATCGACTTAGCTGCTATAGTCCAAACTTTATATGTGAATATTATATGTAAATTCATATTTTCAACCTTGTACAAAAAAACCCCTCAGAGGCTTCTTTGTGCATTTTAATTTCTGAGGTACAGTAAATGTTTGAAATGACATCCATTTTCACGGTTATCACGATTTATTTGAAAACTATTGCTTTCATATAAAAATACTTAGCAGAGAAATTGGGTATTTCGTAAGAATGCAACTTTTTTGTTCTCAATACCTCATGGTAAAATCATTATTTACTGATTTTTCATGATTTTGGTCAAAAAATGAACTAACCTTGAAGAGTATGAATTTCAAAGAAAAATATTATTCACGAAAAATATAGATCCTAATAAATTACACATTTGTTCTGTTATACATTTTTTTCTTCAGCCTTCCTTGTAGTTTTTTAGGTCTATCAAGAAGGGTCTTGATTTTTCATAGTTTACTTTTGTAACAGGCTAACAGACCTTGGTAACCCACAACTATTTTGCTTATAAGATTTTTCCTTACAATCAATAGTTTTCGAAAAAAAATCAATTTCTATCTAAAGAATGATTTAATTTCGGTTTTTTTTTTGGTATTTTTTCATGAAGATTATTAAGAAAACAATTCCAGATAATAATATACAAGAATTTTTCATTTCAACTAAAATCAATAGAATGTGTATGTGTTAATATATTCAATATTTGGAGAATGAAGGCAATTTACCCAACAGTTTTTCACAAGTAATGAATGAATTAATAACTTTGGTGCTTCTCTGACAATGGATGCTTTTTTAATATTAGAATATATTTACATTATATTCCCCAGGGATCTCTGAATATTTGTTTCAAAATTGTCTTTATTGAAAAATCGGTGATTCGAATTGAAATGTTCTCACCCAGTCTGTAATAAGGATATTCAAACAATTATCTTTTCTAATGCAGTTTTCTTTAGATATGAGCAAACACTAGTTTAATATTTTTTTAAAAATTACTCTCTAATAAAATTATATTACTAATTACATCAGGCTGCATTAAGATATAACCGGCCTCTGAAAAAGGTGTCTAGTGCCTAAAAATTAAGTTTTCGAAAATCAAATTTCAGGTAAAAATATAATATTTCAAATACTGAGACCTTCGGAGCCACAAAATCAATATTTTTAGGCATTGGACTCCTTTTTCCAGATGCCGTCACATATGAATTATATATAAACCTAATAAAATTGCATGAATAAGTCAGATAAAGGTATGTATAAGTTACATTTTGGTATATTCGTAAGGGGAAACAGAAAATGTCCTTAAATTTCTCATTCCAAATTGTTTAAAAATCGCACACCCCCTTCCCGCTGGCGCATTTAAGTGCTAAATAGAGACATGAAATATTTGACGGAAAAAAACACTCATTTCAAAGAGCCCTTTTGCCAAGTAAAACTTTCAAATTGAGTATTTTTAAATTACAATAAAAAACTTTTTAAAATATATATTTGTACAAAATTTTCAAGAATACTAAGATCGAATCAATTTCAAATAAGGCAGGTTCTACACTTCAAGTCGCAAAATTTATTTCTGAGTATTTGAATTTTGACATCTGTTTCTAAAAAAAAGACAAATTTTCTCTTTAAGCCTTAATAGTTTTTGATCTAATTCATAAATTCCAAATTTTTTCTTGATTTCTGATGATTTTCACCGTTCTTCTTCGAAGTTTGTCGAAAAATTGTTAAAATATTCAAAATCAACAAAATGGCGACGATTTCTTTGAGAATATAGAAAGTCGATTTTGAGAAAAAATCCCATACTTATATTGTTTTCAAATTTTTTGCTGCATGCTGACTTCATGTGGGCTAAGTAATTTTTGTGGATAGGAATTTTTTTTTTAGTAAAATTAAATTTTTGCATTTTTCTCGAAAGCAACTGAGTGTACGAAAAAAATGTTAGGATAAAAGTTTGCACATCTGAATAAAGTAAATAAGATCTACAAAACACCACCAGTTAATATTCAATCGTTCGCGTTTCTCAAATTCACGTATGATTACGATCGTTTCGTTCGTCAATATCGTTTATCAAGTTGCGTACGTGTGCGTCGCGTATGCATGAGGATGGATGTCCATGGGGTCAGAGCAGACCTACTTGATAATGAAGAAAAATGTTCAATTGTAGGTTCATCTCTATTCTATGAATATAGCAACCCGAATTGGGCCGCAAGGGCACCACTATACCAATAGTTGTGCATCCTCTGGGCGTGTTCAATTTCAGTTTCTCTCTCTTGTAAGAACTTTAGAGTCTGTCATTAACGTGCGGCACGTACGACGGGGAACAACTGCTTATATTTGCGCGTTCGCCTGAGTCAGATGGGCATAATAATAATGTATGTAGTTTTCAATTATACTTGTGACAAATTAATGAATTTTTGTGGGTTTGGAATTTCAACCGTAGGCAGTCTCAATGGAGAGCAGAACTTCACTTGGAATCTCTCTTCATTTAAAAATAATTTACATATCATGACGATTTAACGAGAATGGAATTTGGTGTTGTGTATTATTCTTCACATTACTATTTCTGATTGTACTTTTGTTATTTTACAGAATAGCTTATGATTTTTTGTGCACACTAACCTAATGAAAAAATAAACGATTATTATTTTTGCTGCACGATTTCGGATTTAAAAATTCTTTAAAAACTGATACTCTCATTTGTTCATAACATAATTTGGTTGAGTTGATACCAGTTTCATCAATTTGTTGTAATAGTAATTTTATTTTACGATTTTCAATTGATAAAATTCTCTTATAGTTCAAAAATTTTTAATTCTGAATCTCATCTTTTTTCCTTTCTTCCTTGAAGCAATTAATAATATGAACGGAAACATTTTTCAAGCAGTGTATTGAAGTTGAAGCTCTCGCAATGCCTTCCTCCAAGAACGTATATAGCGACAGGAAACTCGAGTGGAGGGGGTAGAGCATTTGTGACTGAAATAACGGCGGTTACGTCGGAGCACATCCTTGTGTAGTTTCGAACTGCGCATCAAGCTGTCTCTTTCTCTGCAAGCTAGAAAGCGACGCTTATTTCAAAATAACTTACGGAATTGATTTGAAATAAACTCGTACATTTCTTTTAGCCTCTTGATTTAGTGCTACATTGCACGACGCAACAAACTCGCGCAATTTTTTTTCAATTTTTTCCCAATTATCGCATGTAAAACACATTAAAAACGCGACATTTAATGTTGACGAAAATGCAAACATCAATGTGTAAGCAACTCCGATGCACGTGCTTGACTCTTTCTCGGTTCTCGTTCGTGGCGGAAAAGAGACAGCCTGATGCGCAGTACGAAAGTACGCAAGGATGTGCTCCGACCCAGCCACCGTCTCTTGTGCTAGCCCCTCCTCTCGAGTTTCCTGTCCCTATTGTATACGTTCTTGCCTCCCGCTCATCCCCGTCGCCAACAAATGCGAGCTGGTAGAATTCTGGGAAGAACATATTGCAGATCGACTTCTTAGGGATTTTCTGTGTTCTTTGGCTTAATGTGCAGGTATACTTTCACTCTTGTTTACATGTACAAAAAACATAATTTACGAAGATATAATTACTAACTAATCTTTCACATCTGCAGTAAATATTTTTGTAAATACGTAACAACTCCAGTTGTGATTGACAAATTTTCAATCGTTATACTTCTTACTTACATATTCTGATAACTAACTGTATTCATTTTGCGCATACAAAAAAAATGAGCAATCAATTGAGAAAATATTTGTACTAATCCGAACCATACTGTATTTTCGTGATCCAGAAAATTGTTCTTGTTTCAAGAAAATGTACTTGAATGAAGAAATTAGATTCTTTGATCAAGTACGTTCTCCTATTATACGAAAAATTTATTCGTATAAAGAAAATATTGTATCGTCCGTATTTATACCAATATTTTCATGATTCACTGCTAATTACTTTTCCGTTTTCAAAACTGTTATGCTTAATTTTTCCTGCAGTAGTAAGCTGCAGTTCAGTAAAACTTGTATTTGAAGCACTAGTTAGGAATTTTTCATTATTTCAATCGATGCTACTTTCTTGAAATGAGTTTCATTTGCGTACAAACTTCATTCTTTGATCCTAAGGAAAGTATATTCACTAATAATTAGGGTCGGTCATAAAAAACTTGTTTTTATTTTTTGGTGGCCGTATCGCGACAATTTGCTTATTTGGATGAGAAAATACTCTTCTAATTTGTTCAGATCTTTAAACAAATTTGTAGAGGTTGCGAGCATCAAATTTACGTGAAAATTGAGATTTTCCTCGTTTTCGATTTTCTGAGCATATACATATTAATTTTAGAGAAATATGTTATGAATAAAAATTGTAGCTAAAACAATGAGCGAAACCTTTATTTTATAAACGATCGTAAAAAAAAGTTATTTGGCGCTGGTGAAACTAATAAAATGTACGTCTCTTAGGGACAGACCGATATGAAAGCATAATTGTTCTCCTCAACATTGTTAGTAAGAATAGTCCAAATTTGACACCTGCCGCATACAACATGAAAAAATATAATAAATATGAGATGAAAAACTTGAAACTTGGGCACCAGAAGAAATATTTAGAAGAAAATTTTCTAGTTTCTAAAGGAGGCTCTCAATCGTATCTCCATCTCTACTATTTGATCAAATACCAATATAGGCACATCAATAGGAGGAAGAAGGAATAACTTATGTCCTACACACCTCAGGCCACACTCTTTCTTCCAAATATCGTTACAGTCTATAATCATTTCAGACTCGCTATCACTCTATTCACCTCCTCTTCTTATCATCTTATCTCTATCCTCCTCTCCCTCTATTGTCCTCCTCTTTTCCCCTAACACCCTATCTTCCACCCCTCTCAACAGTCTTTTAATGTATCGGGTCCACTCATCCATCTTGATTTCTTCGTTAATGCCCTTCCTTCTTCCTCTTTCATATACCTACTCTTCTCCAGCTGCTTTTCTTCGACTGACCGCTTCTCGTGCTATATTCTTTTGCTATTATATTCCTGCTTCTCTATGTCGCCTTTCCTACACTTTTTCACACATACCTTTATTCACTCTTTACTGTCCTGGCATTCTGCGTCCCACTATCCCCATCTTGCTTCACCTCTGCTTCGCCATGGCCTCATCAATTCTTCTATCCCCTCTGCTAGTTCCTTTAATTTCTACATGCGTGTGCCTTCCCCTTTCGAGCCCCTGACCTCGTCGTTCTCCATTCTGTACCTAAAATCTCTCAAGTGGTCCTCCCCTCATCAACCCATTCTTACTCTCTTCTCTTCTCTTCATTTCCTTCCTACCTTCCTTTATGGCGATTTCATCCAGAACATTTCATTGTCGCTGTCACAGGAAAGTGTTCAGAGCCTATATCATTACCTACTTTCTTTTGATCTTTTCACTTTTTTATTTTGTCTCCCATCAATATTCAATCTATCACCGTCTTTCCCTTTTCTATAAACGTCACTTCTTCTTTTTACCTCCCTTTGTATTTCCATCGTATATAACCCCCCACCCCTTCGCACCCAACAGATACAAAAGTGTTTTAACCTCCTGTCTAGTTTCCTGTGCTTTGAATATCTCCTAAAGTCTAAACGTATAGCTTTTTTTATCGCATACCTCCTCACCTAGCTTTCTGTTGCAGGTACTTAAATTTTCCTTTACCGACACCAAATCCTCATTCTTTTCATCAATCTGTTTCCTCATCACTCTCCATACTTTTTCTTTTCCTCCCCTTCTATACATACAAACAGTAACCATCCTCTGTCTCCCCACCTTTATTTATCTCACCATCACTCTCCTCACCTTTTTTCCTCTCTCTCTCCCTCACCCCCCTCTCTCTCTTTCATCTTCCATCAGTCACATTCTGACACCTGACACCATGCCACCCATCCACCTACCTTTCTCATGTTCTTTCCTCACTTCTTACGTAGCCCATACACGTCCCTTCGGCAATATTTGATTCAAGCCCTCCAGACATTTTCATCCGCCCACGTTTCACTTAGCATTACCATAATCCATCATCCCACAGCCTCTCAGAACCCTCTGTTCTTGTTTTTCAACCCTGACGCATTTCAGGAAGTCACACTCACTCCTTTCTTTTAGTCTTTCCCCCTTCTCCTGCCTGATCACAGTCACTCTTCTCTGACTGAGGCCCCGCCTCCTCCATTCATCTCTCATATCTTCCTCTCTCCTTTTTACTTGTTTTGTTTCCTCTGCTTTCATTTCTCCTCTTCGTTCCAGATCCACGCTACTCTGTTAACGCATAACCTGTCTCTCTCTATCGAAACATTACCCCCGTTTCTCTTCTCTGTCCATGCTCCCTGCTCGATCATCCACTTCCTCTTTCCCTCTCCACATCTCAAGTCCTCTTCTATTCTTTCACTCTTTCCTCTCCTTTTTCGGGTGTGCTTCCGAAAAGCGCATACCTCTGATTAGTTTGAAACTTCCGTATACCAATCTATTTTGATGCGCCGATCACGAGTATGATAGTGAAAATTGGCGCAAATTCGCTTTTCATGGTGAAAACCATGAAAAACCGATGGAAATCATGGTCATTTTTTGCGTTTGTCTCAGTTAATAATGACAATTTCCAAAAAGGCTTCAAACAAAAGCTGTAGATCTACTCAAAATACACCTTTTATAAAGTATAAAGTTTTCCGAAAAACCAATGTTTTTCGAGAAAAGTAGGAAAATTTGGGTACAGAGTGTAGAATTGCTTGGAATAAAACTTGTGGCACCCTTGTGACTGTTCACAGAGATAATGTAGGTCACATCCCTTTCCAACGTCTCGTTGGGGAAGGGGGGAGGCACCCCTGTTACTGGTCACAGAATAAGTGTAGGTCACATTTCTGCCCCTTTCCAACATCTCGTGGGGGATAGTCGCCCCTGTGACTAGTCGCAGGAATAATGTAGGTCACATCCATACCCCTTTCCAACCAAAGCCCGCTCTCGAGAGTTTCGCTTCTCCCAACCATTCTACGAGCGCGTGTTTAGCCGTCCAGGAATTTTTCATATCATTTGAGTCCATTTTCTCAAAAACTATTAGTCGCAAAGTAAAAATGTTCTCAAAACGAAATATTTTTTTCCAAGTATCTACGACATTTATTTAATACATTTTTGTAAATTTTTATTATTCACTAAGATAAAAGTAAAAAATTATAATTTTCATGCCCACTCGTTTTCCAATTTTCGTCTCCATCCATCTTTCCCCCAATTCCTCTGCCACTTTACGGTTCATCTCTACTATTTCAAAAAATAAGTTTCAACGTGCTTATAATTATGAAGTCCGATAAATTCCTTGGAGAAGTAATAAAGTGTTTATTTTTAAAACTCGAATTGATACAAGAATTTAACATTTGTATCCAAGGACTCGATTCAAAGTCTTCAAAAGTGGAAACTTTTCTCCACAGTGTCCATTGAAATCATCTTCATCTATAAGGAACGCAAAAACCCCACCAAGATTCATTCTCTTAACATACTCAGCCTTTTTCTTAATGGATCTGAAAATAAATATAAAGATTGAATATTCTCATCATTATCATAATTACAAACTTGAACAAATTTTATCTGGAAACTCACTCAACATCATCATAGGCAAGGATTAGATTCCCTTTGTAGATATATGGTACTTGCTGCTCTTTGTCATAGAGGTGCCTCCATTTAGGATTTTTCAGCAATTGACAGAATTCGTAATATTCTGGAAAATTACCTAATGATCCTATATCTCCTGCACCAACAGATGGTGCACCTCTACCAACTATTTTTGGATTAGCCAAAGTAAAGACTGTCCCGCGATTAGAAGTTCCTAGTATTAGCTTTCTTGGTGGAGCACCTTGTGAAATCCAGTACTTCACAACATAATCCTGAGAGAAGAATTTCATTAAAAAATAATCGCATCAATTTAAATAAATACAGTGTAACGGAGTCAATAACTGAGGGGGATCCTATTGTCCGAGGTCAAAGATAAAATTCATTCTACTTTCACTAATTTTGCACGTACCATTAATTTCTGTGAGTCGGAAGCTTCACTGAGACTCGTTTAAAAACTTTTTTTTTAAAAATAACATATCTGAGTTTAAGGATAGAGGAAATCAAGCGTTTCTTCGACAAATATTGCCCTCTCAGGAACTGATTTCGTTACCCTATTTCTACTTCTGGAGTAATGTCCATAACTGATTAAGCTTACAGCCGGATCAGAGAAGAGTGATTTGTCTTTTTTCACTTTCACTTTTTTCTCGAGAATGGTTTTTGATGTAATTCGCTTTTTAATGAGACTAATTGAATAAATATCGTAATAATATTTTGTTATTTCCTAATTGTTTCATTATAACTAGATTTTTGTTTTCACATTAGGATTATAGCAGCATGATGATTACCAAATTTGTTCATTTCGATAAGGTGCATGGATTGACGTATTCAAAAGACATATATACAAAACCATAGTTTTAAAAATTTGTTTTAACTTTAGTAAAAGAAAGAATTTCAATATTTTAAATGAAGTAGCAATTTCGATAGATTTCAATTGCCAAGTTTTCATCAAATAATAGTTTTGAATAAATCGCTTATCAAAATTCAATAACTTCAAACTGAAAGTCCTTTAAATATTCAAAAATATTCAACAGTGATAAAAATTTCAAAATTTGAACCAATAAATATATATAATTGAGATTCATGAAAGAACAAAAAAATTTATATATGAATGACAAGAAAAGATTAAAAGAAGTTCAATATAATACAAAATTCGACACATTCAGAGGGAAATTGGGGGATTTCAGAATTTTAGAAACAAATGAAGTTACGAACTTCGAATTGATATGTCCTAAAAGAATTCAACATTTCAATTATTAATTCGTGGTAAGCTCTTTTCGAAAATTTTATATTTAAATGTTGAAATTTTAAAAAAATCAGGAAAATTTTTTTATAAAAATTCTTCAAGGTATGACTATTTGAAGGTAGAAAATGTATCAACTAAACGATTATACTTTTGTGAAATGTGAATTTGATGTATTTGAATAGAATTGTAGTTATGAGGCACTGAGGATGGCGAATAGGTAAAGCTCACTTTTTTCGAAAATCGTGTCTTCTGGCTGTTACGATTACATTAGGTAAGATCTATCGATAAATTTTAGGAAGAATTGAACAAAAAAATTCAATCTGCTAAAAATCATGATTGAAGTTGAGGTGATTTTGGAGAAATGAGTATGATAACTGGGTGAAACGTGTTTTGTTTTTCCCCCTCTGTCTCCGAAGCGATAACTCAGAATCAATGAAAATCAGTACAGTAGCATCTGAGATACAAAATTAGTTCATGAAATATTTGAATTGATTTTTATAAATAAAATTCAAGGATGACGATTCTACGATTAAAATTTTTTTTTCAGCAAATATACTTTGTATTTCACCGTTAGCGGTGCACAATGAAAATTATTGTAACCAATCAACATTTGCTGATTTTATAGAGAAATTATGTCAACCAAAAAAAAAAAGATTTCAACAAAAAGGTCAAACTTTAACCAAACGGTTGCAGGTTTAACCAAAACAGGTGAAATTTCTGGAAATTGTGGATTTTTCAATCCAAAAAGACGAATTTTCGAAAAAGATGTTGATTTTTAACCAAATAGTTCAATTCTGTACCAAAATAGTTGATAAATTTTCAACAAGAAAGCTGAATCCTCTACCAAAGTAGTTGATATTTCAACCACAAAAGAGTTTAATTTTAAATCAAGAACAGTTGATTCATCTAACAGAGACGAATTTTCAACGAAATAGTTGAATCCTCAACCAAAAATGGAATAGTTGAATTATCAGCTAGAAAAATTAATTTTCAACAAATGAAAACTACTTTTCGATATAATAGCTCAATTTTCAACAAAAGAGATGAATTTACAACGGAAATGATGAACCTTCAAGCAAACAAAAATTGATTCTTAAAAAATTAGTGCAACTTTGAACCAAGTACTTGAATTTTCTACCAAACAAAAAAAATTAATTCTCAACCAAAAATGTAATAGTTGATATTTCAATAAAAAAATATTTTAATTTTAAGTCAAAAACAGCTAAATTCATCCAAAAAGACGAATTTTTAACAAAACACTTGTATCCTCAAACAAAACAGATTGTAGATTTGAATATTTTGTTGAAGAGTCGCTTTTTTGGATAGAAAATTAATCCTTCTTGGTTAAAAATTCATCCTTTCGGTTGAAAATACAACTACTGGATTAAAAATTCAACTACTTTGTTATAAATTTAAAAAAAAAGTATTTATCATATAAACTGACAATTCATCTCTTTGGTTGAAAATTTCAATATTTTGTCGAAAATTCGTTTTTTTGGGTGTAAAATTATTCTTCTCGCTTGAAAATTAATTCTTTTTTGAATCCAAATTCAACTTTCGGTTTGAAAGTTGAATTCTTCTGTTGAAAATTCACTTTTTTCGCTGAAGATTTATCATTTTAGTTGAGAATTCACCTCTTTGGTTGAAAATTAAACTATTTTGTAAGAAATTTGTTTTTTTTCCTAGTTGAAAATCTTTTTTTTTTCTAACTGAAAATTTAACCATTCTATTTTTGGTTAAATATTTATGTTTTTTCTTAAAGAATCATGTATTTCGTTGAAAATTTATTCATAAATCAATTTTTCACCTTGGATGCCACTGTACTGATTTTTTTTGACGCCGAGTTCATCACGATTGCTAACGGAAAGATAAAAGATAAAGTTGTAAGAGTGACAATTTTTTAAAATCTTATTTGTTAAGACAGAAGTGCGATAAAAAAAAATTGAACAATCGCTCTCATAATTCTCTTCAAAACTTAGTTAAGACTAATTCCAAAGAAAAGAGAACGTAATCAATTAAGAATTCTGAGCTCTGGGCTCTTTTGAAACCAATTTTGACGCTTTGCCCATCTGTGCGCCCCTAGGCTATAGCCTACATTAGCCTATTAATTAAGGCGGCCCTGTTTTTGGGCTTTACCTGGTTGTCATTCTCAGAGATTCGTATTCAATTTATATTCCCAACCGAATAACTAAAAGTGTATTTTCAAATTACCCTTCAAATAATTCAAGAAATTTCAAATATAAATCAGGAGTGTCATAAAGTAGCATTAAAAATTAAACTATTTCAATTTGAAACAACGGACTTTCGAAATTATTTGAAAGTGACTAATTCTTTGTCTGATTTATTTTATTGTTTACGACCGATTTGTCCACTTTTAATACTTTGCCGTAAATAAAAATACTTACAATGTTCAATTTACGATCCTCCGCATTTTCCTTTGATGAAGGATACATTGGAGTAAAATGAGTAACTTCGTTAACAACTTCCGTGCTAAGGTGAAAATCGTAAGTCATTAAATTTATGAAGTCCACATACTTGGATATTTCTTTGATATTGTACGATATCTTAGCAATCTCTTCGGCAACACCCACAGTTACAGATAAAATGAGACCTTCTTTATCAAATTTTCCTCTGAGTGCCTTCAAGAGCAAAACGAAATTCTGCTTAGCAGAAGGAACTTTCACTTGCTCTGCAGAACTTTGAAATTCAAATTTCCAATGGATATCGAATCCATTTAATTCGTATTCTTTTACGAATTTGACAACAGAATTTACAACTTTTTCTCGCAGAATCGGATTAGACAATACTCTATAAAGTGAAATTTAGGAAAAATAATTAATGTGTACGTTTTGCATAACATTATGAATAAATTCTCATCAAAGTTAATGATCTAGAATCCTGACCCTAAGGGCGTTGGAACCGGGCTCTAGCCTCAAAATTGAGTTACTTCATTTCACTCCATGAATACTAGAATCACATCTTCATTAGATAGTCAGGGCCTACTCCTGTTTCAAATCAAGTCTGTATTCGAAGTGAAAAAATGACTAATTTCAATACTTTTTGTGCAAAACGATTTTTTTGAATGCTTGGGTTAGAATCCAAAAAGAAATGTAAACATGTAATTCAAATATTCATCGAGTAAAATGATGCATTATATTTTGAGTTTAGGGCCTCGTTCCAACGCCCTTGATCTCAGATAGAAATACACAACTCACTCAGTAGAATTTATTCCATACTCGTCCGTTGCTCCCATGGTGACTAAGGTTTTCAGGTGTGGTTTCTTTTTCCGAAGATCGCTGAACTTTTTTATTATCTTACCTTCGTTATTTATATCTACGTCAACAGAAGCATCTGCATTGAATCCAATGAAACTGTAGGTTATATGCGTGCAAAGAGATACATCGACGTAATCTATATGTAAAATATCTTTCTCGTTTTCCGATAAAGTCTCTAGCGCGCCAGTATAATAACAATTGACGATTTCTGGAAAATAATGGTAGAATGTTTTGTTGAAAACATATCAATATTTATTGTTATTGTTGAAATCCACTGTATTCCATCACCTAACAAATATAGTAATACAGTTTCATTTTTCATATGCAATTAATATAACATGATATATCACTTACCCTCAAACTCTTTATCAGGTACTGGGAGCTTACTACCTAAAGCAAAAGCTGACCATGTGCTGAGTAAAAGTATTAACTTATACATCTGTGGAAAATTATATTACAATATTAGTCAGTCAGTGAATATTTTATATTAATAAGATGTTTATTTATGTGTTACTCGTTACATTTTGGTTGTTGTAATTTATTATTTTCAAAGAATATGTATTCTTTCTTCTGTACACTAACGTAAGAAAAAGATGAACTATTATTATTTTTTTTGAGGAACAATTTTGGATTAATAAAAATTTGGGAAACTGATACCCTTATTTATTTATGACATGATCTGCTTCAGTTGATACCAGTGATGGTAATTATATTTAAAAATCGTTAATGGTTGATCCAATTCCAGTTCTAGCTAAAAAATTGTAATTTCTGAATTTCGACTTTTACATTTCTTTCTTAAAGCAATAATAAAATTAACAGATACTTTTTTAAAATTCATATTTATGATTAAATTCGAAAAAAGTCAAAAGAAGAAAAAAATTAAGAAAATAAAAATAATTATTGTCAGAAATGTGAAATAATCAAGAGATGA
>JAUMHM010132246.1:0-18705 GCA_032362435.1 Melikaiella ostensackeni
CCTCACTACCCCTCCCCACTATTTTCCTCATTTCCTTTCATTTCCCCTCACCTCATTTTCCTTAACTTCTTCTAACTTCTCCTCACCCTCCAACAATTTCCCCTCATTTTCTCTCACTTCTCCTCATTTCCCTTTACTACCAATCATATCCTATTACTTCTCCTTCCTCCTCTTTTATAACTTCCTCTCATCTCATCTCCTCCCCACCTCACCCTCATTCCCCTTACTTCTTCTCACTTTTCCTCATTTCATCACACTTCCTCCCCTCATTCACCTCTCATTACTTTCCCTCACTTCCCCTTACTTCCTCTCAACCCTTTACTGCCCCTTTTTTATACGACAGACGAAGATTTGACTAAAACTATAAGAGCTTCTGTCCAGGGCTTCAAAACTCTAAAAAAAGATTTTAAAAAAGTGAATGTGATCTGTTTGGAAATCAGTTCCATATGATCTCTATTTTAAACCCGGAAAAAATGTTTTGCATTTTTTAAAGTTATTCTGAAAATTCTATCCAATTAAGTTTCAAACGAACTTAAAAATAGAACTCAATCCATTGTATTTAAAGGTCGCTATTTTGAATTTTATTATTTTGAAAAACTAATTGATGTAAGCGACAAAGAAAACCTCTTATAACAGGCTTTCATGATGATTTTAAGCCTTTTTTGTAAAATAATACGATTTTTCGGGTCCGCTATTCTAAATTTTGTATTTTCATTACAAAATTCGTAATGAGCGATCCCAAATACCGTTGATAATACATTTTTATGCAAATTTCATATTTTTTTAAAAAAAGGATCCATCATTTTGAATTTTTTATATGATATACAAAGTCAGCTTACTCAAAAACCTCTCATAACCGATTGTTATGTAAATACCACAGTTTTTTTCAAAAAAATGTCCACCACTTTACATCCGCAGGGCCTCAGCCTAATTTACTAAGAGAAACTGAAAAAGTGACCTATTTAAACAAAAAAAGTGACCAAAAGTGACTAATATCTGACACGAAAAGTACCTAAAATTGACTGAAAATGACTTATGTGCATTTATAATGCGACTAATGTTCTTTTGAATACAGAAGAATTGATGATAATTATCAGAATTCCAAATTCAAGAGAATTCAAGTGAATAGGAAAAAATCAAAAAGTAAAAAAAACATTGAATTAAATTATATTCGAGTGAATTTAGAGGACATTAAGGGGAAAGAGAAGAATTCTATGACGTGAATTTGAAAGAAAATCAAGGGAATTCAAAAGAATTTGATGAAATGCCTAAGAATTCAAGGTGAGTTTAAAAGACTTCAGGGTGGATCAAATAAAACTAAAGAAAAGATCAATTGAATAGAATCGAGTGAATTTAGAAGAGTTCAGTGCAAATTAAAAAAATTCGAGAGAATTCCTAAGAATTCAGGATAAATCACGAAGTCTTCCCGGTGAATTAAAAAAATCAAAAATCCAAAAAGGATCCGTTGAATTCAGTGGATTTCAAAAGAATTTCAAAAAATTCAAAGAAATTGAAAGGAATTCAAGAAAATTCTGAAAAAGGTATAGACATAAATTCGAAAGTGATTAATTCTTGAGTACTCTGCTCTAATTTATTGAGAGAAAAGTGATCTTTCTATTTTAAAAAGTGTATAGTGACATTATCTGTACAAAGGTGACTAAGAAGTGATTTGAGAAAAAAAGTAAAATTAGGTGACAGGTGCCTACAAAAAAGGGTTTCGTAGTCTATTAAGTCGTTAATAAAGTCCTTCAAATCTGCCTCTCTCCACCCGCATTTTCCCTCATTTCCACTCACTTCTCCTTAATTTTGCTTGCTTCTCTTCAATTCCACTCATTTCCCTATACTTTCCCTCATTTTTCCTCCCCTCCCCTTACTTCTTCCCATTTCACGTCACTTCCCCCCATTTTCATTCACTTTCTCTTATTTTCCCTCATTTCCTCATCCCCGCACCCCCTTACAACAATCCTCTTCTCACTTTCCCTCACTTCCCCTCATTCCTCATTTCTCAAGTTTAAAGCTTGAATCCGTGTAATCCATAAACCCATTAGCAAGCAAATATGTTTTATTGCAAGATTATTTTATGGTGACTATTTGCATAAAAAATGTCTTAAATTAAAGCCCCTTCCCCTATTAGATGGAAATCATCCATATTTACCTTACTGCTAATAATCAATTATCGTTTTTTTGAGTACGTATTATATTTTATTTTAAAAAATCAGTAATAGTAGGCGACATGTGCTTATAAAAAAAGATTTCGAAGCCTATTTAATATAGTATTTAAAATGCTAAACCCAATCCGATCACTTCCCCTCCCCTCACTTCCCCTCCATCACTTCCTCACTATCACCGCCTACCCCGCCATCCCGATCACCCTCGCTTCATTTCCCTATCCCTTGCCACTCTCTATTTCCCCTCACCACACTTCACACCCTTCACTTCCCACAATTCACTCCCCCACCACACCGCCTGTATTCGCTCAGTCTCTCATCCCTCCCCACGCTTACCCTTCACACACCATCCCTCACTTCCTCACCCAGACCCTCCACATCCACTCACTTCCCCTCCCAAATCCTCTACACCCACCATTTTTCCCTCCACTCACTCCCATTACTCCTCCACCTACATACTCCTTCCTCACACCATCCTATCCCCATTCCTCGCTTCCCTCCATTTTTCCTCACTTTACTTCACACCCCCTCACTTTTCTGTGTTTCACTCCCCTCACTCCCCCCCCCCCCATTCGGAGGTTCACCGCAACGAGAGAGCCAAGCCTAGGCTCGGTGCGCAACATCAGACTGAGCTCGTCCACTCTCTGCCTTTAACCCATGTTCTCAAGGTAATGCGAACGCGGATTCCGAGGCATGAGTTTGCAGAAAGAGGAGGTTGTTGTGTTTTGCCTTTTTTAGTCCGAATTCCACACTCAGTGCGTCAAAGCATTCCCATCTCCTTTAAAAAATTATATATCCCTATCCTGTATGAATGCTTCGATTTCAAAAAATTAGAACTATCATCATTTATTTTCATTTCTCCCATTTTCCTTTTTTTCTCCTTTTTTTGAAATCTTTCAGGGGCATTCATTATTTAGGGCATTATTCATTCTTTTTTTTTGGCACTGAACGTTGAACATTGGAATTTGAATTGTTTTTGTAACATCCTGTTATACAATTTCAGAGGGTCATTGAATTAATAAGACTCGACCAAATTCTCTTAAATTTTTCAAGATCTGTTCAAGATTTAGGATTTGCAATACAATTTTTTTTTAAATTCTGTTCTTTGCAGTACAAATCACAACACTTACGTACTTTAATTTTTGTAGTTTTCAGAAATGGAAAAAAAGTTTGTGAAGGATACAATTTTTTGAAAAGGTGTTAAAAACACAATTTTTTGTAATTTGCTTAATAAAACTTCAAAAAAAAGGGTTAAAGATGCTAAAATGGAAATTTATGTACTTTGAAATGAAGAAACATACAATTACTTTGTTGCTTGAAAAAATATTTTACCACTGAAAAATGTACTTACAAAATATTCATCATTGTAAGTTTCAAGCCTATACTTATAGGTAAAATTTCATGAATTTTCAAAATCTCGAATAACATTCAGATTGAAAAATCAAACAAAAAACAGCAAAATATTAAATTTTTCACAATTTTTTTCGGGTAGAAGATCAAAATTTTTTTTTAGGTCAAATGATTAGATTAATTTCAACATTTTCTTCGGCATTTTCATCCTGACCTAATGCAAAATACTCAACATGAATAATAAAGATAACAATAAAGATTGGCTTGAAGTAAAGTCCCCTAGATAAAGTCTGGCAGAGACTCCCTACCACTTTTTTTCGTGATAAGAATGGAGCAAGATACACAATTTTAAATGAAGTGTTCAAATTAAATCGATTAAAAATTGAAGCTTTTCAAATTGTATGGTTTGAAAGTGTTTGAAATTCAACTAGGTATTTGAAACTGGAAGCCCCAATATTTGAATAATTTTTTCAATAACTGTAAATCATTCAAATTTCTGGTTGCTAGACTTTGAATTTTAAATGTTACATGTAATTTCAGTTGTTTCAGTTTTCAGAATATTCAATCCTGACAGAATGTGATAAATTTTGGAAAGTATAAGTCATAGCTGGACCATTCCTTATTTTAAACAATTCAAATTTAAATAATTCATCTTGAAAGAATTCTGTCATAAAAAAAAGTTTGTATTTCAGAATTGAAATTCTAATTCAAACAGTCTATAGTATAAAAAGACGTTTTAAATTCTTCAATGTTGAATGCTCTCAATTTAAAATGATGTAATTTGAAACGTTCCTCGCAATAACTGCAAAAAACAAGGCTTATTATTAAAAATTCTTTGATATTTATTTAACTGAAAGAAAGCACATTTTTTATTTTAATTTTTTTTTAATTTGAAGAGGAAAATTTTGTTAATATTTTAAATAAGTTAAACGTGGACCAATTCTGTACTTCTAACTTTTTTTCAAAGTCAGGAGGGGTAATTGTTTATACTAGTGTATAAGAATCTAGTATGGGCTTCCCGTGAGGGGCCCTCGTGGGCCCATCGCAGTTGCTTCATCAGTAAATGTTTAATTTTTAAAAATACCTTAATAATTGTCTTTTCATCATTTTTGAGCATATTTTGATGAATATATATATATGTGTGTGTGTGTGTTTAACATGTTAAAAAAATTCAAAAATAAAAAAATATTAGCGCTTTGAAATGGACTTGAACTAATGACCAGCATCTCATATGAGACTTTCGTTTATCCTTCTGGCCAACTTAGCACAATTATCATAATTTTTTTTCCAGACAGAAGCCCCGCAAGCGCATGAAAATTTGTTGGAATTATCTTTATTTTCAAAAACTGCACAACTGAATGAGATATTGTTACTATTTTACACGAAAGACAATTCATTACAACACAAAAATCGTTTGAGTTTTGTAAAATAAAACATGAGGGCAACAAATAGGGCCCCCTACAGAAGTCCTTGTGAAATGCTTGAGATTTTGAAGTTCAAGTTTGAAAAAAATGTCATTAAATTTTTCACAAAAATGCATTTATTCAAGCCTGAACTAATGAAACATCAAAATTTCTTGTTTTGAAAATATTAGCCCCTTGGACTTAGAAACTTAACTCATCAACCGTGAGGACAAACGAGCAGGGCCCCCTACGGATGCCCTCGTGGAACATCTAAGATTTTGAAGTTCAACTTCCAGAAAAATGTCATCAAATTTCGAACAAAAATGCAGTATTTGAGAGTCTGAACTAATCGGAGCGCAACATTTCAAAGAGGTTCAAACGGGGCTTTTACCACATGGGTTGTAGAGCATTTATTTTTTAAATGAGAAAAACAACATTTTCTTCAAATTTAAACGTATGCACGCTTTATTGGTACATTTCTCTGTAGAAATATACTGTATGAGAGGAGAGAATAATAGATAAATTCTGTTCCTACTTTCCCCCAGTACTGGATAGTGGAAAACTACCGTATGAACTAAAAAAATTTATGAATTGCTTCAGGGGTGTATATTCATTGAAAAAATATTATAGAAATAGAAAGCGTGACAAAATGAAAAGTTTAATGCAAGAAAGAAATTGCGTGTTATTTTGAACTTTATTGATACGATAATAAGTCTGTAACATGAAGATTGTAAAACTTTTGTAAATATACGTCAATTACACCAACATGACGTATTCATAATTCATTGCTCCAAAATGAAACAATTAGAATTATTGACGCACTTATTTTATCTTACCTTACTTTATTTACGTTCAAAGTAATACCTTCAGTCTGTGGGCTCACGGAAACTTCAAATTCGACAAAATACAATAGCACGCACCTGACGCATGTTGAATAGGGTGACTCATTTTATAAAGGCAAAAAAATTTCATCAAATAAGATGCATATTTGTTCTGTTGGTACGTTTTTATGTTTGAATAAGCTGTGTGAAAGAAGAAGTCGTTCGGATAACATTTAGAGGTCGCGTTTTGACATTGGAGTATTATGCAAGAATTAAGAAGAATTATAAGTTTTTCTCCACAGGCTACTCAATATTAATCGAATTACCAAGTTTAGTTGCGCAGATGTTGGCACAAATAATTATAATTCAAAATACATTACACTTTTTTACAATAATAATTTCTCACTTCTTTTTTTTCTTCGTACATTTCTCATCCGAGCTACCTCTTTTCCCCCCTTCGCTGAGTTCCTTCTTAATTGTATTCCTTAATATTCTTTTTTCTTTTTCTTTCACTATCAAGTGTGAAACAAGTAACATAAAATTATTATTAACCTGAGAAATTAGGTTATAATTCTTCATTATGTCACAAGCTAAATTATGTGCAGATACGGTAATATAAAAAGGAATAATTGTATATGATGTATAAAAATTTAATACATGTATTTTGAAGACGATGACAAAATGAAAACAACAAAAAATGATCAAAGAATGTTTGAAAAATTTGTTTACCAAAACGGTACCACCTAGGCTAGTGTGCGTATTCAGTTTCGAAAATAATTTTTTTTTAAACACCCTCATTTTGAGTCGTTTACGGCACGTCCACCATATTTTATTTGAAATAATTGACAAAAAAGTTCACTAATTGATTAATAACCGAAATCACTAACGAATGACATATTTAATATTTTCACCAATTGACTTTAGTGCAATGAGCTGCGATTTCTTTAATATTTCTTTACAAAATTGTATTACTAATTCTCAAGTTTCTAAATCGAAATGATTAGAGAATTTCAAAAAAGGTCGAGAACGAAAGGTCGGTTTAGTTCTATTTTGTGAAAAAAATAATATGTGTTTTTTCTTTAATGAAATTTTATCCAATTATTTTGACAAATAAACCGTTTAATATTGAATATGTAGTTCATGATTTTAAATTTCTGTTTAAAATTCTATTCTATCTAATAAAAACTGTCATACTCTATACATGAATGTTACTTCTTCATAAAAAAATAAGATGTTATCATGTTAGTCAACAATTACCGATATTTCATTTGTGCAGCAAGTAATTTTGGTCCCATAAATCTAAAATACTGTCATAAATCTGAAGATTTTTGCGACTCAAGTGTCGGAGAAGCAGAATTATGAAATACAAATGATTCAGAATGACGAATGAGATAACGACTCGTATATATAGAGTAACACATTTTAATGCATGTACATTCGTTACACTCCCATCAAAATTCTTTACGGAAAGTTCCCTTTATCCAAAGAAATATTTAGAAAATGAAAACAATGCTTGGTATTTTGGGTTTCATCCTAGTCGTTTTTCCTAATCCTATTGGTAAATATAATAATATCTATAATTTATAGTTTTTCTTCAATTGCAGTATATTTATTTTATATTTGAAATCGATTAAATAAAATAACTGTTTTCTCTTAATGTACATAAAGTTACGCCTCGTGCAAACAAACCTGATTTTATTTATTCGATTTCTAGTTTGTCATAAATTATATTGGTCGTAATTTCCATTTACCCTCATTTCTATTTATCCAAATTACCGTTTGTCTTGAACTTTATTTTTTCTAATATACACTTAACCGAATTTCTCTTTGAATGAATTGTAATCTGTCATAATCTTTATTTTTCCGAATAGCCACTAAATCTGATATTAATTTATCCAAATTGCCATTTCTCATAATTCCCACTTCACCACGTTGAGAAAAATTTTTGTGCAACAAAATCTTGTTTTACCGGCTGTAAAAACTTTGCGTTGTTAAAGAAAAAACCTATTGATATGCTAAAAAATATTTGGTTGAACCAACAAAAAAATTTCATTGCACGAAAAGTAAAAAAACTATTTTGTTGTCCGAACCAAGAACTTTCCTCAGTGCGAGTCGTCATTTCAAAAAAATTTCATTGGCCCTAAATTGTATTCGCCATAAGAATTAGTATTTCGTGCTCCATTCTAAAGAACTGTCTGGCTTTTAAAATCGAAACAATAAATTCAGGTCATCAGGTGATACAAAAATGAAACTGGCTTCCACACCACGAGATTAGATCGGTTAAATGTTTTGCTGTAAAAAAGTAGAAAAAGTCACTTTTGCAAAGCAAGATAATAATTATAAAAGTTTTGAAAATGGCATATTGAGGATAGTTCGAAAAAAAGCGTTGTTGTAAACTATATTTTTATTCCGCAAAAATTTTGATTTCAATATTTCATACTGAATTTAAATCTTTCACTATGTTATTAGCCTTTGATTAAATTTCATTATTTTAATAGTTCCAAATCATTTAATGCCCACAAATAAAAAAATGCTTAAAGACTTGGCTGAAATATCGCTGTATAAACAAAAATCTTTTCTGCTGAGATATTTGTTTGAACTGTGGTGATGTACTTTATTATATTGCAGTTTGTCTACGACGTATATTTTTCGACATAGAACAGAAAATACTTGTGAAGAAATCTTTTCTCTCTTATCTCTGTCAAGGCTTTGATTATAAACCAAATAACATTTCTTTTGATTTTGTTTATACTCGCTCCCTTTCACGAGCTTAAGAGTCTTTACAGAAATATTACTCCACCACCTCTCTGCTTATCTTTCACAACCATTTTTTCTGAAATGTTTTAACCGATTTCTCAACCGATCTCATCTCGTAGTGTGGGAGACAATTTTTGAAATCTAAAAGACATCATCTGAGTCTTACTCGCACACACCCTTAAATCTTTTTCTCTTGCATACTCTTCGAACGCTCTCATCATCAGATTCATCCCTTTTTTCATAATACGCTTCTAGTTTCCCTTCCTTCCGCTCCTTTTTTCTTATTGAGTAGAAAATTGAGCACATAAATGTTATTTGAGGTCCCCATCCTTTTCCTAAAATCCGTTTTGTTGTGTGGTATAATTCTCTTCTCTTCCGCCTGTCCTTCCAGCCTCTTCCTAAGCACTTCGGCGAAAATTTCATAGCCCACTAACATGAGTGTGATACCCCTATAATCCTCTACCTTTTACCCTTTGCTTTCTCAATCAACGGCACAGCCAGCCCTGTCTTGCAATCCTCCGGCCACCTTACGCCTCTCGAAACCTCATTGCAAATCCTCCACATCTCTTCTTTTGCCCATTTTCACCTATTGTCTTGTTTTTTTCCAGCCTTGCAATTGCCTCACTCACCTCTTCGTTAGTAATCTAGTTCCCGCCATCCTCGTCCTCCGCTACTGCTTTTCTTACATTACTCTTGCTCCTCTAGCAGCCTCTTGAAATACTCCGTCCACTCATCCATCCCGATTTCCTCATTTATTCCTTTCCTTTCTCCTTTTTCCCCGATTATCATTTCCGATTCCCTCCCTTGCTTCACCGTTTTCTCAAGCTTTTCTCCTTAAAATAACCTCTTACTTTCTTTCGTTTATTAAAATAATCTAATAACTTATACAATAATTAATTTTGTAATTATTATTCCCTCTTGTAGAATTAGCTCTTAGTCCACCGGAGACACCACCGATCATTTCCCATCTTGTTAATGTTCGTAAATACGAAGGCCTTCACAATGCGGTCATGAACTTACCAGAGCGCAATTTTGTAGCAGCAGTAGAGGGTGAATGGATCATTGGAGCAGTTTTAGATTATGGACTTTTGTATCCATTCCTGGCTCTTGTTAATGGTAAATATGAAAGGGTAAAGGTAAACAAAGATTCCATTCAAAACGAAGTAATACCGAAAGGGGATCCTCTCAATGGACGGTTCCGCCAATGTTACAGACTAGAGGAAAACTTGTTTTATGTCGAGCCACTACATATACACATTGGAATTATTCGCAATCTTCGCGATACTTCCCGTTCTGTACATCCGATTCGACATTGAAAAAAATTAATTTGTCAAATCTGAAATATACAAATAATTTCTTCTAATAAATAAAGAATTCGATGTTGAATTTGTATTTGGTCATTCTGCACTCGTTTCAAATTCCTTATCCTTTCCAGTTATTTATTACGTACACCTTTTGATGTGTTATAATATTATTCCCTTTTTGTGAAAAGAAGAGGAATAATATATCTTTGGCACCGTAACCTCGAATGCAATTTAACACAACAAATTATGCCGAGCGCCAAACCTTTTCTTGGGCATAAAAACAACAAACTAACGACGAATTGAGCGAAATCTCAATTAAAATGAAAAGTTATTAGAATTCTCAATTTCAAATTCTAAAGTTATCTCAACAAAATGACGATAGTGAGGTTACGATGTACCGGTACAAATTTACCTTTACATCTGGTTAGCTCAATGGCTTACGAAAGCGGTAGAGGGGGTGGTTCGCCAAGGAAAAAGGTTGCCTGACATCATGAATAATAATTTGATCCGTTAAAATAGCAATCAACAAATCTAATTTATTCAATTCAATCAGAGGCTCATTTTTGTTGACGGTATCTTTTTTGAACAAATTTTAACTCTCGAATAACAATCCGTCATTTCTCAGAGAAAATAAGCATGAACCTTTTTCTTAGATTTTACATATTTTTAGTAACGCCGTGATCTTGCGAATCAAGGTATTTCTTAAATTAACCAAAATCAATATTTTTCTCGACATTTTATATGCTCGAGAATTGGGGTGGGGTTCAGGGCGACTAATTGGTTCCACGAAAGTAAAGGGGCGTGACTACTATCCGAAGAAATGAGGGTTAGATCACTCATTCTGGGTTGCAACTATTTCGGAGAGCAACAAAATACTGGGCGCTCAATTTTGGAGTGCAACTAGACAAAGGGCAATACACTTATTGTAATCAAATCAAACCAATCATATAAAAATTCATAACGGCAGTTCAAGAGAACGAATTTCAAATGATCATGATATTTATAAGAGCGACTAGTCGTGGGAAATCTCGCAGCCTCGTGCAAATTCATTTTTACATCAGATTTTCATCTTTCTTGGCTATAATACAATTTTTCAGTTTCCTAGGAAGAATGGAATTTTGACTTCCTTGGTTAACTATAAAATGTTTTAATTTTAGGACTTTCTTGGTCAACGAGAATTGAATTGAATCTCAGGACTTTCTTGGTCAACAGAAACCTTATAAGACTGTCTTGGTCAGCAGCAAACGGAATTTCGGGACTAATTCGGTCAGTTACACGAATTATTTAGTTGCCTCAAGGCAAAAATCAAAGCGAAATTAGAGGGCTGGCAATTTCACACTAAACCACACAAAATTGAGGTGACACATACCGGGCTGATTCGTTTAACAAACAACTGGAACTCGTCCTCCTCGGGAAGAGGTTCTCCAGGTGCGATGTTGATCGTGTTCTGGAAGAGGATCAGGATTGTGTCCGATCACTTTTTCCATTACAACTTTTAGGAGCGGTTATGGATCGTACTGTTGTCTTTGGAGTCCGCAGCGAAAAAGAGAGCGAATCTGTAACTGAGATTTCGCTCATCAAGTCGGTATTCTTCTCGAACTCCAAGTACGGTGCTTATTGGACACAACCCGCTCTTTTCTATTCAGATGCGTGAGAGAGGCTGGACTATGATTGGAGGACCGATATCAGGAGCGCTATCATCGCCCTAGTTCAATTCAAATACAATTATTTTATGCGTCTCTAATAATCTGAATAAGAGTCGAAGTCCTCACTCTCCGTACAGGATTTATACCCAACATTGATTAGTAAGCTCATCGGTAACTATTGATAAGAATCTTGCTATACTAACAATGCGGTGAAACACGTAGGACGGGCCTGTGCTATAGAGCTACCTCACGTACAGCGGGTATCGACAACGACATCTTCTCGCATCCAGGGTCCTTGTAGAGTTCTACGCCAGGAAGAGAAGTCTGTAGAACCTAGTAGCTTGTATAGATCGATTCAGACACTCGGCGTCTCAACAATGATTGACCTGGAGAGGTTAGGGATGTTAGGTTGGCAGCAACGAAAGATGGCGGGCGATAGCGCGACTATTCGAATTCTGCCTCCACTCATCTAGAAGTACGAGGTGTGGACAAAAAGTTCGTAGACTGGTGTTATAAAAAATTCACCTTCATTTATTCATCTACAGCAACTTGATCCTCTTCGAAATCCTCTTTGAAAGTGATACACTAACTCCAGCGCTTCTGCCATTCTTGGATTCAATGTTCCATGTCATTTAGTGCCACCACTCTCAGGCACCCTGTCATTTCTCTTTGAACGGTTGCCACATCCAAAAAATGTTTGCCCCGCATTATCATTTTGACTTTTGGAAAGAGAAAGAAGTCGCCCGGAGCCAGATCCGGGGAATAGGGAGAGTGCTCCATGGTTGCGATGTTTTTCTTCGCCAAAAACTGCTTCACTTTTAGGGCTGTGTAGCTGGCGCATTGTCGTGGTGCGGGATCCAGTCGTTTATCGCCCACCGTTCAGGTGGCACACGCTGAATGTGCTTACGCAAACGCTCCAAAACCTCCAAATGAAAATTCGAATTAACTGTCTGACCAGTTGGTACATATTCATGATGCGCGATCTCACGAATATGAAAAAAAAACGATGAGCATTATTCTGATTTTGGAGCGACTCTTGCGAGCCTTTTTGGTCCGAGGCTCGTTCTCAAATTTTCACTCCTTACCTTGCCTTTTCGTTTCTGGATCATATTTATAAATCCACGATTCATCACCAGTTATTTTCTAGGCAGAAAATTCGAAGCCTCTTCGGTGTTTTTTCAGTTTTCGCAGCAAGCAACTCTGTCAGACAGCACCAAATCACGCACTTTTTCCACGTTCTCGTCAACGCGAGAGGTTTTCGGGCGCTCAGGGAAGTGAAGGTCAGAATGAAAGAAGCGGCAATTCTTTTTAAAACGTTTTGGGATCATTTTTCCAATGATTGTTCACTTTATTCAATCACAGTTTTTGTCAGTTCATCGGAAACAAAATATCATATTCGATTATTATTGAGAGATGTATAAATAACTTCTTGACGAAGGGGAATTGGAAAAAACCAAAATCAACAAACTGGCGGCCATTGCAAATTCATTGTTGATTATCACCCCTGTTTTCACTGTCTTCCACCAAAGTTTAATTGGGAAAACGTTCTTTTCGAAAAAGTGGCTTGTCAAGGACTATAAAATATATTGGAGAATGTTTTGTCTGAATTTCATCAAAATCTATTCAGCCGCTCTCGACATATCGTGGGCACCGATTTTGAAAACCACGTTCAGAGAAAAACGCGTTTGAAGTTAACAAGTAATTTCGTGATCATGGCGAGGACGTGCGCTCGTTGGTAGGAAAATCCGGGAAACCTATGTTCCTTATGATCATTGCCGAGCTACGCTCTTTTCTGAAAAGGAGATTACGGACAATCGCAAAGGACATACAGTAGGAACATTATGTGCTTCCCACTTGTCCTACGCCTGATGTTCTAGGCTGTACGATTTCAAGATGGTCTGAGATTTCTGAGCTTACTAGCATTCAACTTCATTACTTTTTAGATTGCATTGAACTATGTTTGAATTCCACCTTTCGCAAATTTGGTGGCTCCACTTATGAACAGGAAAGTGGCTTAGCTACGGATTCTCCCCACTCAACTGCATCTGTCAATTTAGTTTTGGGGAAACTCGAATCTCACTGTCTGAAAAATCTCCCTTTTTCAGTTCCATTTCCCTTCCGTTATGCAGATGACATAATCAAAGCTGTCCATGAAGATGAAATTCATATACTTCTTGAAAATTTCAATTCTTACCATCCCAATATTAAATTCATCATAGAAGTTGAAGAAAATTCAAAAATTAGTTTTTTAGATACCCTTGCTATTAGATGTGATGGTTTTGTAAAAATTGATTGGTGTGAAAAGAAAACTTGATTTGGTCGTTATATAAATGTTAACTCTTTCATTTTAGTTGCCATAAAATTGGTTTAGTCACAGCTTTATTTTACAGAATTCTTAGAATTTAAGATCCAGAATTGAGAATCGAAAACATGAATTTTATCAGAGATACCTTAAAAGATAATGGTTTCCCAACATACATAATCAACAACTGTTGAAAAAAAGAAACTTTTCGATCATATAATACTGAATTTTCTTCAAAATCTAATAACTATAAAAAAGTCTCTTATGTTTATTTCACAGTTTCTCCATACATAAAAGGGTTTATCGAAGGAAATTGAACAAGTCCTAAAGAAACATAAAATCAAGATTATTTACAAACCAACTAATAGCTTCTCAAAATCTCTTAATTTCAAAGATCCACTTTCCTAAAACAAAAGATTCGGAGTTGTTTATAAATACAAATGAGCTGTCTATCCCCATTTTTATGTAGGTGAGACTGGCAGACTTATGGAAACCCGTGGTCTTGAGCATGAATATTCTATATCCCATCCTGATGAAGCCTCCCATATTGCTTTTACTAAACACCATAAATGGTTAAAAACTTTTTTTATCAATGAAGTACTAAATACAGTTAATCTTCGATGTGGAAAAAATTCATTTCCTTATTGGCTTTGCGTTTTCTCCGCTGTACTCAAGATTTATTGCTCGTTGATATGAATTTAAAATTGAGCGCCTTTTATGAGACAACTTTTCTTTTTATACTAATAATTTCAATTCTTATGTATTATTATTCATTCTGTTTTATAATTTCTTCTACATTATTTATATGTTTTTGACAGACTTAATAAATGTTGTCTTTCAGAAAATGAGGGTCCAAAACAATGACCAAAACGTTTCAAAAAGAATTATCGCTTCTTTCATTTTGACCTTCATTTCCATGACTTGCTTCGCTGTTTATCATAGCTATTCTATTGAAAAGAGTTAAGTTTAAAAAACTTATCTACGGTATGAAATGTATAAATTGTTGAATTTTTTATGTGGGGCAGACAAAGAGACCTTCAAAAAATAGAATCTCTGAACATAGAACTACGCAAAAGAAAGAAAGACAGTTTTATGTAAGCACTTAACAGACTTTGATAATAAATTTGATTTTAACAACAAAAATGTGAAAATATTTGATTTAGGAAATGATTATCACAGGAGGAACATATTAGACATGTATTATATTGTCAGTAATAGAAGTATTATGAATTTTAGATCAGATACTGAAAATTTAAACATTATATATCATGACGTGATAGAATCATTTGGTAAACCTTTTAAAAATATCACTTTTCAAAACAAAACTTTCATCAATTTCAACTTGCCATCTTGGCGTCATAGAGTCCTTGGCAAAATTTCATTAATTTCACATTATAAGGAAAAACTGTCATAAATTTCGAACGTAGCTGTATGCTTGCATTAATTTCAAAATGCTAATAAATTACTCAGTTCCTAACCACCATTCTTGAAGCAGACCGCAATCATGTGGTCTGCATACGTTTTTTATGGTTTTTTTACACGATCTATTGTATTTTGAATTCAACAACATTTAATTATGATAATGGATCAATAAAATATCTAGAAATAATAATATGGGTATAATACATTTTAACTGCAATAGCCATACATTCATTTCAGAATTGAGATGTTCTGTTCTTATACATTACAAAAACCTCTTTTTTCTCGATCATAACTCTGAGTGAGTACCTGGTCTTACTATTTTTCACGATACTTACATTTTTGCAAACATAAGGAATGTCAATTTATAAATTTTTAAATTGTTAAATTCCTATCTTATTATTACAGACATTAATTTCATTTATTTTAATTTGATTTAATTTAATTTAATTTACAGACATTAATTCTTCACATGTATGATTTTGTACATTCGAAACTTTCCAACATTATGGCACTTTTTTAACAAAAGAGAAATGTTCAACATGCGGTATGTCTAATATTCTTATGAAGTCTTCAGAATAGAATAGCTGTGATGTTAATTTATGATACTTTCTCTGCATTTTCAGTCCTGATGAGGTCGTGATTTACGACGAAATGCATAGGCAATTCTCGATCAAACTCAGTTGTATCATTTAATTTCAACATTTCTAGACCTAAAACCAAAACAAAACGAAGTGGTTTTTATGTTTTCATGAGTCCGTTTCTATATATGTTCAAGTCATTGCAAAAATATTCTCCTGCATATATAAAAAACATACCCTCATTTTCCTGGAATATTGTAAGGCTAAAATGAAATATTGAAATTGTGTGAATTCGTTTGTCAAAAGGTTCTTTCTCTGCCTATATAATTTCCAGCACATGAAAGAAGGTTCTAAATTAATTCATGATCACAAAATTAGACTGCTATTGTTATAAACAAATTAAATGAATAATATCTTATATTTGGCACTTTCAGGTAGAATCATGCGTTTATAGCGTATCTCATTTAAGTTTCCTCATTGGATATAGTCAACTGAAAATTTTTCTTATACACTTATAGTTATTATTTTCATGAAAAATCTCAGTTAAAAAATCAAACTTTTGGCATTTTCATTGCGAAAAAATGTCATTTTTCAGCTATTATACAAATTATAGTATATCAAGAAAAGTTTTCAATCATAAATTATTTCAAACCTGAAACCTGAAATAAAACAAAACGAATACTGGTCAGCTCCAGTTGTTGTATCTAAGAGACGTAAATTGATGTGCTTTAGTGAAAATTATTCACATGAAATCCCAAATACTGGTTTAAACTCATTTGATTTGTTTATAAACATAGCAATTGTTGTTTTGGTACAATTGTTTGTGATTGGACAACTTTCTCGATATACCGAAATTTGAAGAAAAGAAAGAAAATCCATGTGAAAGTGCCGAATATCGGTTTCAATTATTTAATTTTCTTATAACAAAATCAATTTTTTGAATTGATCGAAAGCCTTTCTTGATGCATTATAAGTCTATGCAGGCAGATCAATTTTTTTGCGATAACAAATGAATTTTTTGTTCTTACCTATAAAAATTTGTTTACAACGATGTTAATCCTTTTATTGATAAATCTTGAAAAACATACATATGTAAAAATAGATCATGATATGAATTAACTTAGTAGTACAAATATAATGGTTACAAAATACGGAAATTGTTGTTTTGTTATAAAAATCTTTATGACAATAATAATTATTTACTATTAATTAATTAATAAACATTACTGATAGATCTCTGCCAATTTGTCGAACTTTCAGAGAAAAGAAAGTTTTATTTTACCGTCAAACACCTGACTTGTATATTAATTAACCTGAATTTTTTATCACAAATCAACCTATTATTTTATCAATTATTTATATTCTGCAAGTGTCCCTGCATCAATTCAAGGCGATATGGATTATATGCAAGTTATTGACACAAAGGAAGAATATATTTTTCTCAAAAACACGGTCTTTTGTGAATTTCACATTTTAAAAAAGTGATGAATATTAAAAAAATTGAAAATCGGCCTGGATAAATCCCTTTTAAATTTGATTCTCTTGAATTAAAAAAAAGTGCAAATCCGTGTGAAGTTTAGGGTTATAGAGGGTTTTGGACAGTGAATTCGAGATTTATCCCACCGTGATGTCACTAACGAGTGGGCCTGACCATAACTGGACGGTACCACTGCTGGCACGGCGAACCAGTGGTCTCAGACTAGCGCAGTCAGGCACTGCGGTTCGGCTGACTAACGCCGCACGATGGAAAAAACACCTTTCTTGAACAAAAATCGACTGACAGTAATTCTTGACGAATTTTAATGTTTTTTTTTTAGATATCACCGTAACTTCTCCAGGTATAACGAGTGACTGCGAATATTCCACTCCGACTAAACCAAAGTTTGTTATCCAACAACAAAGTTTAAACTTTTTTGTCTAACTTTCCAGTGCTACTATTCCTTTAAAGAGTTCCAAATTTCCTAAAACAGGTCGTCACTCAATGTATTAACTAAATAAAAATAGTTTCAAGTGGGTGAGAGTAAGAAAAAAAGTTGTTATAATGTATAAAAGTCATTTTTTTTGTGATTCGCAATGATAAGCCATTTTAAATCCGTAGCTTTTGAATTAAATATGACGTATAATAATGTTAACTTAGAATGAGTTGATAACAGCTGCTGTTTACCAATTATTTGAACAATTTTCCTTAACAAAATGCACATTTTGATTATTTTTTTATAAACAGGCTTCATGTTTTAGCGGAATCAACCCGAAATGTATTGTTGAAGACACTTGCTGTTATGTTTCACACAGTGATGAAATCTGTTAATTATATAAACAATTTTCATAGACAAATGCACATTTTGACTGATGTTTCCTGAATAGGCTTCATTTTTTGCGGAATCAGTTCGAAATGTCTTGCCAAAGACTCTTTGCTGTCATATTTTCCATAATGACGAGAACAGTTATTTATGTAAACAATTTTTATAAACAAAGGCACACTTTGACTATTTTTTCATGAATAGGAATAATTTTCTTCGAAATCATTCAGAAATATCTGGCTAAAGACTTTTTACGGCCATATTTCCCATAGTGATAAGAACTGTTGATTATATAAGCAATTTTTATAAGCAAATGCATATTTTGACTTTTTTTATGAACAAGCATCAGTCTTTGGCGGAATCAACTCGAAACGTCTTGACAAACACTCCTTGCTGTTATGCATTTCAAATTGATAAAAGCTATTAATTCTCTAAGCAAAAATTAAGCCTCTTCACGAAAGAATGTTCGAAATGTGCATTCATTCGAAGAATTGTTCATATAATAATTAACAGTTTTTGTCACTATGAAAAATATGACATCAAGCACTCATCAGCAAGAGATTTCGACTTGATTTTGCAAATAGAAAAAAAGCCTATCCATTCAAAAGTAGTGAAAATGTGCATTTCCTTATGAAAATTGTTTATTTAATAACC
>JAUMHM010132303.1:0-18698 GCA_032362435.1 Melikaiella ostensackeni
AAAACGCCGCGAATGCTGAAAATCATGCTAAAGACGATCCACAAAGGCTTCGGAGATGACCCATTTAAAGCTCCCACATCCATTCAACTTATGGAAACCAGTTAAAAAATTGTCTCTGTTATTACTAACGGGGACAATTATTACTATGCAAATTTTCAACAATTTAAAATGAATATTGTCGAAAGAAATAACCGGAATGTCGGAAAAGTCCCTTTGAGTATAATGTCCCATGTACAGATTATTATTTATTATAAGAATGCAAAGTTTCATCGAACTCGGTCTAGACCTGTTTTATAAATATAACCAACAGATAACAAGTAACCAGCCTCAGGAGTCCCCCCGAAACCGCCAACACATTTCCACTCTTACGGCACGTGCTGTATATGATGCAATTAAATTTCTGTGATCATACAACAAATCAGAGGCGCACATAAAACTGGATCAACTCGTGATCACAAATCTTACAAATTATTTGTTCCAGATAAGAGTTTCACGTAATTAAAATTCATACAAGGTCGCACGTTATATTAAGCGTTTTCGCATATACATAATATCATGATATCAAGTGGATTTAGCAATGAAGAATACTTGCAATTAAACTTTTTTGCAATATTTTTTTATTTTCTCTAAAAAATTGTTCATCCAACAAAAAAATAAAACTGGAGATCAAAATCTTTTCATCTATAGGGCTGGGTATTTTCTTAAACTTGTTTTGATACCGTAAAAAGCGTGATTGGGAAACGCCAAGAACCTTTTTTCTTTTACGTTTTTACTCATACAAACTCCTGCAAATACATAGTAAAAATAAGGGTGTAATATCGTTGCAGATAAAATTTAATCTCTATCATTATTTCGGTAATTGCAAAGATTTTCTTAATTTCAAACACAATTCTATGGGACCATGTGATAAATAAACAGTACAAATATAAATTTAAAAAAATTTTCAGATTGCAAGGTTTAATGATCAAAATATCCTCTTTTAATCACGCTTATCGTAAAAATGCATGTTTCCCAAAATCAAAAAAAAATGATTAAAAGGAATTGAATTTCGATTTTTCTCATTACCGTAACCTCTATCTGATGGGCATGATGCATTTGACAGTGTTAACGTCGGCAACGGTAACAAAAAATTTCTCCTTTTTGTTAACAAAACACTTGATCTCAAGGGGTCAGTTTTCGATCCAGAATGGTGTCAAAGCTTTGCACAGTTGGAAAAAATTGACATCTACTTGGAAATATTTGAATGTGTTTGCAATTTTCAAAGTATTATTTATATAGTTGTCAACTCTTTCTCAATTGTGCAACGCCTTGACACATTTTTGGCTTATAGAGTAACACCTGGGGATTTGGTAGATAAAAACGAAAATGTTTTCATGTCTTCTAAAGTTATAAATAGAATGTTTTCGTTTTAATTTGCAGCTCTTTTTGTCGACAGAATATTTATATTTCGCTATTTTACACTACAACTATTTTTCATAAAAATAGAGAAGTAAATTCTAGCGCTAGAACTGATTAAAAAGAAGCTTAGGACCAGTGTTTACATATGCACTGGAAACACAATTTAGAGACGGTCACGGGTATAGCCCGCGATGACCGTGAGTTCGTTCCATGCATTTCTGTGATGTGAACAGTCAAGGCATGAACCGGTACTCCTAACGCGGGCTCCTCGCGGTACAGTGCATGTGTTGCGCATGGCGTCTGATTTGATGCTTTTCTCGCGCTCTTTGGGATGCTAACAATTTTTTCTTATTATTATAAATAATAGCTTTTCAACTTAATGATTTATCCATCAGATCAAAATTGAAAATAATTAAATCACTATTCTGTAAATGAAAAATATATTTTATTTATTCTATTTGTAATTTATAAACTATTATAATATTTAAAATTTATCATTCTAGTAAAGTATATTTCTTATTTACAGAATAGTGATTTAATTATTTTTCATTTTCCTCAGAATTGAATAATTTTGGTCTAATGGATAAATCCGTATGTTAAAAAGCCATTATTTATAATAAACAAAAAATATATTTTTAGCAGTACTAGATGCTGGACATAAATGCAGAGTTGAGTGTATAACATAGTTTTTACATTGTTTAGCTTTAAATAAATAATTTTCTCATAAATTACATGACCCGGAGCATCATGCTATTTGTTTGTCTTTAATCCGTTTTTGATCGTCCTTTCCAGGGGTTTCGGAAATTGTTTAATGTGATGATCTAATGTTTGGAGTAGAGATTGGTATTGTTCCTCTTGTTTCATAATGGATGACTTGAATCTTTAAGCAAGGGCGACACCGTGCTGCGCCACATCTTCCACAGTTTTCAGTTAATTAAGTTTTTCTAGATCTGTTATGAAATCAGGATCACTTTCCAATACGCTGGGGTCTTTCTTTAAAATATATTTTAAATATAAAAAATAAGATACACTAACTTTCCTTTTACAAGAATTAATCGATGTTTTTATTTTTCGAAAAAATTATTTTCAACTGTAGGACAACTATTGCGTATTTTTCTTCACAATAGTGGAAATTGTTTTCAGTAAGCCCAATCAAAAATGCTTCGACTGGATTTCAACTCGATTTAGTCTTGAGTTCTATTTCAAGACGGCAAAATACGCAAACACAGAAAACGATTTCGGTGTCTTCGCCAAACAAGTAGAAAGCAAATGAAAATCCGTTAAGTAATTGATACATACATATAATGGGGCATTCTTTCTCAACCGGACACCCCCTGCTGTCCAAAATTGGTTTGGCTTAAAAAAATCATGTTTAGGCTCAAAATTTAGAAAATTTGGTGGATCCAATATGACGGCTTTATGTCAACGATTATGCTCCCTGCAACTAAATTTCCTCAAATCGGCTTGGAAATAGTTACTCGGGGGTTTTCAAGGTCGCTGATTGCGATTAAGTAGTCAGAATAACGGAATCCAAAATGGCCACCATCTCCGAGAAAACTCTTGTCAAAATACGACATGTCCCCAAAACCGCCAGTCCTGGCACAAAAAAAACTACATAACGTTTTTATTTTTAAATTTAGTAAATAAACAAAGAAACGTGTCTCGAACTATAAGTTAATTCTATACAGGGTGTTTTTTTATCTTGAGACATCGAAATATCTCAAGAAATACGCATCTAACGAAAAAAATTTCTCTGGTAAAAACTTTTTGTTTTCGAAGAGGAAAAGTAACTCCGCAAAAATATGCCCCACACCACACCCTCTGCGAGCGGTAGGGGGAGTAGCTTTAAAATATTCAAATGGGAACGTATATTTTTTATTGCAGATTCAGATTCTCCATTAAAAAATACGTAAGTTTTACTCGCAAACATTTTTTCGATTCGCGCAACCGAGGGCTGTTCACTGGGGGTGGAATGTGGATGTGACTCCCGCATTCCAAATCCTGTACTTGGCGCCATTCAAAAATAAATTTAAAATTCTGGGAAAATTAATTCAAAGTTTTCTCATTTTTTTTGTTTAAATAAAATGAAAAAATAAGAATCTTCGTTTTACTTTCGTTTGGAAGCGCATTCCTTAAATAGTCAACAATGTAATTTTTTCAGTGGAGAATCTGAATCTGCAATAAAAAAATAATCCCATTTGAAATTTTAAAGTTACCCCCCCCCCTGCCGCCCAGAGGGAGTGGGATGCGGGGTAACTTCCCGCGGCGTCGCTTTTCGCCCTCGAAAATAAAAAGTTTTCATTACGGACATTTTTTTCGTTGGATGCATATTTCTTGAGATATTTCGATGTCTCAAGATAAAAAAACACCCTGTATAGTCACGAAAAAAACATCCTGCTAGGAGCAAACACTTCCAAGAAAACCCTTATGAAATAGGTGGCGTGCCTCTAAAAAAATCAGACCTGAGATTCAAAAAAGCGGTTAAGTACAGCGTATGTTAAAAAAAAGAAAAATCAAAATACCATTTGCAGTCCTCATTTGGATCCACAAAAAACTGAAGAGAGCAGGCGTAAAGAAGCAATGAGTTTGGAGACAAAAATTATCAAAAACCGATTCCTAGGATCCGATTGAGAAGAACTTAGTTACTGTCAACTTTTTTGTTTTAAATAAAAAATTTATTAGATTTATTACTATTATATATATATGAAAAGAGGAAACTATTTCCCAAAAATCTCTCTGAAATAATCTCTTTGCTGCGTCCTCAGATACGGAAACATCTGTTATACATCTTTCTTTTTCTCTTTAGTGATCCCTTTACTAGTGTTGCTTTTCCCTATTTTCAGATTTTCGAAATCGTAAATAGTGTGATCTACAAAATGATAATTAGGAGTACAAGAGTTTTATCATTTATGTTTTATCATTTTCAATTTTTTCTCATAAATGTTTAACATAATTTGCTTGTAAACTTACCGTCTTTCAAAATAAATTTCTCATTCTAGTTCGGATGGCACTTACGTCCGTATGCCCTGACGTTTTTTCCTAGACCCACTTCTGGGTCAAGCTGAACCAAAATCTTCTACAGGGACATGAGTTAGGGGAAAACATGTAGGTTAAGCTGATAAAACGATTTTCGGAAATTTGGCGCTTACGCCCGTATGCAGTGTCGCCCTTTAAATGATAATTTAAAGAAATATCAATGCTAGAAGGGGGAAAAAATTATTAATACGTTAAAATTTGAATTAAATTTTTATTTGAAAATGTGCTTCCTAAATTATTGTATTAAAAAATGATACTTATGTGTAAAATGATATGTAATTTTGTGTTTAAAATTTTTTTGCTGAAAATTATGATGCATGCTCATTGCGGATCCTTTCAAATTTTAAATTTATGCATTTCCACATTTCTCGTTTTTACATTTTACTTATCAATTAAAGAGTTTCAAGTTTGTATTTTGCAAGCCCTTGGAATCTGTAAGCTTTTGGATCATCTGATGGGTTCTAAATTTCGATTTTCATTTTTTAAACTTTTCAGTTAGAAAATTTTAAAATCTTCAGATAGTTGAATCGAAGGCCTTGAAATCTGGTAGTTTTTCAGCCTTTGGATCCTCGAGAAAGTAAACCTTTACAAGAATTAGGAACATTATCATTTTGTAGACATCACACACTTACCTGTATTTATTGCAAAAGTTGAATTTGAAGTTTGAAACTGAGATATTCACGGCTATCTCAGACAAAGAAGTATTACCTAAGATATCCCGCAATATTATTGAAATTCATTCTAATTCAAAAATTTTTAAATTTGAATATCACAGGTTTCCGTTTAAAGAATGAATCGCATATTTTGAAAAAACAGTGGAAAAGGGGGGACAAATGGAAAAAAATCTTAAATATAGGAACTTTAGGGGATTTCAAGAGAAATAGGTGGAAAAGGGGAAAAACGGAAAAAGGGAAGTAGAAGACTGTAAGTGATCCCTGGGGATCATTTTCTTATCAAAAGAAAGAAATTTCCGTTTTAATGTTTTAGAAAATCTAAAAAAGAAGAATTTCATGAGGCGCCCTAGTCTGCATGTTAGAAATCATCAGAAAATGGCTACAAAATTGAAAATATTGAATTTAAACAGATATATTTCAAATTCGTTTAAAATATGTTTACAATATGATGAAATTTTTCGCATACCGGCAGGCTAGTGTTATAAAGATAACGAACAGGTAACAAACAACCGGTCTCGGGGACTACCTGGAATTCGAGCACGCTTATGGCATGTGCTGTATTGCTGCTTATGATGTAACTCAATCTCCGAGGTCATTCAATAAGCGACACGTTGGGGCAGAACCAACTTCAATTGAAAGGTCCTTGCATATGGGATTTTTTTAAAAATTATGGTTCCCTGTGATCCCACGAAACTTCTAAACTTTTCATTTAATTTTATAGTTTTGTAAATTCTGAACTGTAAAGCATGATAGAGAGCACCATTTAAAAATTTCTTCTAAGAATCAAGATTATCAGATATCAGTATACCCACTAATTTTATATTTCATTTTACTTTCGCCAGCTAACATAATTAAATCTAAAGTATATCTAATGTATTTCATGAATAAAACTATTTTTACATTCTCATTACGGAATGTATTAGATTTGTGTAAAATTTGACCTCCCCCCCCCCGCCGTTTTTGTCGAATGCCCACGTCTTGAGACACCCTGAACCTGGAAAACATGTTTTTACAAGTGTGTGTGTGTGTGTGTGTGTGTGTGTGTAAATTTTTAGTTTGTCAGCGCGATAATTTTCTAAAGAATTGACTGATTGCATTGGCCTTTGGCATATGCGTAGTACTCAAAAAGTCGACCAATTTATCTTCGTGATTTTTTTCGATAAAAAGGAAATTGTGAGAGTTATAGCATTCACAAAATTCCAAGAAAGAAACGAAAATAAAAATTTTAAGCCAAACAATGCATGATATGAAAAAAAAGTGAAGAGAAGAAAAATGTTTTTTTTTTTTGAAAGCCCTACAAGATTCTCATAACAACTTTTTAAATTTTCTTGAAAAATTGAAAATTTAAATTTTGAGCACTAAAATAAGAACTGAAATTTGATTAAAAACCTTATGAAGCATTACATCAGAATTTAATTATTAGTACACAAATTTGTGTACATTATTTCCTTCAGATAAGAGTCTCACGTAATTAAAATGCGTCCAAGGTCGGAAGATATATTCAGCCTCTTTGCGTACATAACTAATATTAAGATATCACGTTGGTTTGGAAAAAAACGGGATTTGTCTTTAAGCTTTCTTGCAATTTTTTTATAGTTTTCTCCAAAATACTGTTTATCAAACAAAAAGACTAATCTGAAAAACAACATCTCGTCACATATAGGGCTCTGAATTGTTCTAAAACTTATGTTAATACCGATGAAAATTTGATTGGGAAACGTAAAAAAAAAAATTTTCTTTCACATTTTTAGCCGTATAGATTGCCTCAAATACACAGTAAAAATTAAGGGTTTAATTTTATCGCAGATTAAATTTAATCCCTATTTCCTTCATCCTCAGACACGATTATATGCAACCATGTGATAAATGAACGATACAAATACAGATACAAACTTGTTATATCACAAGGCTTAATGATGAAAATGTCTTCTTTTATGTGAGCCTATCATAAAAAATGTATTTCTTTCGAAAATTTATAAAAATTGTTAAAAAGGAATTGAACCACCTGGCAAAAGTTCTTTCTCCCAGCCTCTAGGGAAGAAGGTAATAGAATTTGTGATGTACTATGTGATCACTGACGATTGAAAGATTGCAGAAGGTACTTTGCAGGGCCCAATGGCGTTAAAAAATCAGTCCAGGAAAATTTTTTGAAAGCAGCCCACAAACACTTGATTACTCTTTAAAAAAAGTTAAGGACCTTCACAGTAAGAACACATGCTTAAAGTTGTTACACCCTAAAATTAGTTCGAATAAAACTCAGAAAAATTTTTCTGAATAAATTGCAGGAAAAGTAGAATTGGAGAATATTGATTCGCTTCGTCTTTCAGGTGATTATATTGAAGGATTATAGTTAGCTAAACTGTTTGATGTGTCAAACCTTTTTACTGCTTTAATTTGCTAGTACAGTTTTAAGTCTGAGTCTATAGTGACTGGCCTAATATATATTACATTACATTACATGACATTACATTCGCACATTTTCCGCATCACTAGTGCACTAGTACACAAGAAAAGTCTCATTGAAAACAGTGTACGCGTCCACCGAGACTCGAACTTTCATTCTACTAGTGTTAAGGTTTAGAGGCGAGCGCGCTGGGTGATTCGTTAGTATAATTTTCTTAATAAAAAATATCATTTTTCATCCGAAGTGCAATTAAAATGTTAATAATAAATTACAGCTGCATATTACCAATATACTTAGGTCCGTACACTCGAAGAAAACTTACATTCTAAATATTGCAATATTATAAACAAAATATTACAAAACGAGGTCAAGAAAAAATCTTTCTTCCTGATGTCGATGTAAAACTTTGCTTATATTACACATAATTGTTTGCTTCTTGGCCAATGAAAGCATTAATTCTGCCATTTTTGGTTAACGCGAATTCCATACAATGGAATTTCTCCCTCAAGTAAGGGTTGTATATGGTTTCTGTTGCATAGGTCTATTAGGATAAAATGGTCAAGTCGTTGCATTAAACGAATATAACCTTCTTTGTCTATGATAGCAACGATTTTACCGGATGTCGTTTCTAGTACCGGAATAGGGAGCATATCTTGGGTTATTTCACGCGGAATTTTATGATCTGGTCCTGTCATGATGAAAATACCAAATCCCATAGGAATATTCTTACGGAGACGCAGAAGTCTATCAGGCATCTGTAAACTTAATTCTGTAAAGAGAAACAGAAGTGAATGGATTTAAGTACTTGAAATGATTAATATGAAAATGTCGTTTTTTTGTTTTCGAAAAATTAAATACACTTCACGGTTTAATTAATTCAAACAGTAAAAATTGTCTTTGATTTATACAATCGATAACTGCAATTGAATTGTCAATTTAATAAACATAATTTTATTTCTAGACACCCCATATATTTTATATTTTTGTATTTTCATATTCAAGAGTCCTAAAGTACACAGTAAATCCCAGATATATTTTCTACCTGAAGTTGAATAAAAGCGTTGCAAACAGTTGACAACTACAATTGTTACTAGGCATAATGAAGCAATATTTTACATTTTATTTTTGAAGGTCAAATAATTATTTTTGAAAAAATTTCTTATGATGCATAAAAGTTTCATTAAAATTCCAATCATAACCGTAGCAAACGAAACTTTCTGTATTGAAATTGAAATAGTTACAAAATTTTTTTTGTAGAAAGAAACTTTATGAATTTTTTCTATAATTAAGAAAATACGTTATGGATTTTCCTTAATTTGACTATTTTTTGGCAAACTTTTTTTATGAAATGGACATATTGCCCTCAATTTGCACTTATTTGTCGTATAATTTTATTAGCCCTCGTCCGATTATAGAGAATAAAATTTTATTTCTTATTATGAAAACTTAAGGAACAAAGTTAGCGCACTGTTACTTTGCAGCGGTTAGTGAATTTTTCATAAAATTTCTTTTGCTTCAATTACAGAAACTCACCATCGTTTATTCAGGTCTTGAACGTTTAAGCATTATCGATAATTTTGCTATTCTTTATCAGTTCCGAAAGGTTCAAAGTCCAAGTTAAAAATGTTCTCTACCTCCAAGAAGAAGATGGTGCACTTCATCAAGTTCAAGTAAAAAAAAAAATTAAATTGAATATTTTTTTCAAATAAATATTATGAGAAAACTATTTTCTGTTCATATTTACAAAAATACTAACTTGATTAGAAATTATTTTTTCAATAGTTGATATTTATATTAATACTTTTTATCTAATAAAACTATGATACTAAAATTTCATATTCCTGATGGGATATTACAAAGTTGCCTCATTGTCTAAAACCATAATTTACAGAATAATGATTTTCGACAAATTATCTGTGAAAAAAGATTCTCCTTCGCTCCGTTGGAAATCGAACCTTAGTGTTCCGAATGCTGTTTCAATCAGTAGTTTTCTACTAATTCCACTGATTTCTACTGATTGAATTAACAAACTGCAATTCAAAACGTAACTAAAACTATAGATATCATATTACATTATTATACTTACCAAGGGAATTGAAGAAAATTATGGACGAGAAGAGTAGAGCAGCAATTATGACCCTCATTTTGTCTGCGGTAGCAAACCACTCGTAATTATTGAAGAATTTTTTGAACAGTATCACTTATGAATATTACGATATGTTATTTGATTATATACTTACTCTAGTCGTTATCTTATTTAAACTATGAGATTATTCTACTTGCACATATTTTTAAGATGGATAGTGGGGACGGACTTGGTGTTCCTGAGATATTTGTGAGCACCGTAGTGTTAGAACAAATAAATTCTAAAGTATAATCTTATATCCAACGGGCAATTAGAACAATGCAAACAGTTCTTGGCATATTAAATTAATCTTTTTCTCCTCAAACAAAAAATATAAAAAATAATTATATTACCGCAGAAACTGTACCAACTGTCCAATTTTGTAATTTGAGTACAAAAAAAATGTATTCTAATACTTTGAACCATTCACTTTAATGATTTAATAAGCAAAATTAGATCACAATATTGTAAGCAGCGATGAAAATACACTACAGCTAAGACGTAATAGAGAAGGGCTGCGTGTAGTCGTCCCTAAAAATTGGCGGAGCTGGAAAAGGGGAAGAACTAGTCATCCCGAAATGTCGGGGCGACTAGCCAAAATTATGAAAAATAATTGACTGCTTATCCCGAGTTTCTTGACGACAAGGCACTTCGATAGAGAAACTCACATCGTTGTTCAGCAAATTCATAACCTTCAAACTGTTCGTCACGAGGGGTTAAATGATGGCCCATTTCCTAATCTTATTTCATTCTCTACCAACCATTTTCTACACATTTTTCTGCATTTCTTCACCGGAAGCAGCAATCTGCACAAACATCTTGAAAAAATGCAACACACCGTCATTTTTTTTCATAACAAAAATTCCTAAACACTTGCAGACCGGTTAGTTTTATGACTGCGTTAGGTCCTCCATATGAATAATAATTTAAGAAAAAAATTCAGCCATAATGCTAGTTTGACTGGACTAAATCATGAATCTGAATTATTCTTACACCTAATGAAACATCAGAGTATTCACAAGAATAACACTCTTCACGTAATTTTCCTAAAATTTCTTCAATTGGCTTCCTCTAGAAATATGTATAGAAGAAATGAAAATCGTTTTAACTGGTACTCTATTTTTTGAACCTTAATGTATTTCCTAAATTTTACTGTTGAATCTAATAATATAATATCTCACAAAACGATCTACGATGCTAAGAATTCCGCCAAAAAAAAAGTTGGCAGTACAATCAACATATTTTGTGAAATCAAAGTTTACCAAGTAATTATAAAAGATATCTAAATTTCAAAATGTATTAAATAGATAAAATAACAGAAATTCTAAGAATTTAATGAAAGGAAAAATATATGAAAACTTGGCAAGATTTTCTCCCTTTTATTGTAACACTGATCTCGCCGAGTTTTCATTTATTTTCCTTTTCAAATCATTCTAAAAATTTCTGTAATTTTTTCTGTTTGATACAGTTTAATATTTAGATTGAAGGGCCAATTACAAGTAGTCCACACCTAGTTATCATTTGCTGCATGATAAGCAAACAGGCTCAATATGAAGTCTCATAATATGTTTTAACGCAGCAAAGCATTAATTTGATAACTTACCCATTTTAAAATAAACATACTGACTATTACAGGTTGACTGAACTTTCAAAAACTCGAATTTTGGCCATAAAAAGTGAAATATCTCTAATGCAAATAATAATTGCATCAAAATTTCCTGAAGACTGCCTCTAGAGCTTCATCTAGTCAATTTATCCTAAAATTTTTAGACGTATCAGTGAAATAATGTTGGCTGCAGGTAGACTGAAATTCTAAAAATAATACATTTCTCATGTTTTCTGAATCTGCTGTATCCAGTTTCTACAAAATAGACAATTCGTATGGGCAGAAGCTATTTTTTGCGATTTTTCATTGATTCCAAAAGCTTTCATACAAGTCGGTAAGGAATCGGCTGAGATATCCAATACATGTACGATAACTATCGTTCTTTCGAGAAAATATATTCGCGTTTTCTTTTACTTGGCGGAAATTCACCATCGCAAGTTTTGATAATAATATTATATCAAGATATGATGCTGAGTACTTTTTTAAATACAATATATTATTTTCTGTTCGAGATTGTTCAAAAGCCATTTTTCTTCGAAGAATACGGAATGTTACGTCCGTCTCTGATAACCTGAGAATGAAAGATTACAGAAGGTTTTTTTACAGGGTAGAATTGTGATAGAAGATTGGTCCGGGAAAATTTGTTGGAACCGACCCACAAGCAGCTTTTGAAAAGCAAGCAGCAACTCTTGAAAAGAGAGAAAATATTTGAGAATCTTTACAGTAAAAACAAATACCTACAGTCGTTACACCTTAAAATTTTTTGAACTAATACCTCAGCAAAATTTTTCTGAATTTTATCTAAATTTCAGGCAAAGTAGAATTTCGAAATATCCATACGTCTAATCTTTCAGGTGAGGTGACCAATTCTGAAACCGTGGTAAAAACCACACAGTAAAAAAAGGATCATTTTTGTTGCTGAGCATTTTGCTCCAGTTATCATTTGACTCTCGAAATCATAATGATCTGTTCAACTGGATTATTTTGATCTGCTTTCCGGGTCATCTGTCAGCATAAGCAAAATGGCCGCCAGTTTTTGGTGCGGATGTAATAATCTAAATATTTTGTCTAAACGCGTGCAAGTGACAAGTACAGTTAGAAAAAGATATATTCTGTTATCAAGTCTCGTTATTTTTCAACTTTTCAAGTACATTGCACGATCAGTAATCATGAAATGCTCGCATATGAGCTGAAGTACTCCAAGAAAGTCGGCCATCTTGGCTTGACTTGATTACACATGAACCTGAATCAAATCACTATGACCTCAAAAATCGATCACTAATTCCGGCCGATCAAAATGCTCTTGATTTCGGTATCATTTTTGTTGCATATCAAAATGATATTGATTCCCATATCTTTTTGAATATTATTTTTTACTGTGCAGTCATGAATGGACTTTTTCTAGCTGCTGCGTTTTCACTCTTTGGGTAAGATTATTCTTTCTAGCTGTTGCGCTTGCGCATTTCGATTCAAAATGATGTTTACACGACGAGTAGTTGAATCGTGCCGTTTTGGGGGCATTAAACAGCTCTCCGTTTCCCTGCGTTATTCGCTCTAAACGCGCTTGTTAGTAACAAACCTTATTATTAGACGAAAAGTTCACTTTCATTTTTGAATGTAAAATAATTACTTCTTAAAAAAAAAGAACATTATGATGAATGAAAATGGCGTTAAAATTCCTATCGCAGCTATAGTAAACAACAGTTCTTTATTGATATCAAAAAGAGGTACACTATTCCTTTTATGAGTAGAAGCACTATTAATTTTTTCTACAATTAAAAAAAAAACATTATAAAATTTCCACAATTAGACTTTTTTTGGCAACCTATTTTTATGAAATGGACATATTGCCTTTAATTTGGACATATTAGAAGCAGTATTTTATTAGCACTCGTATCATTATGGAGAAAATTGTTAAATTTCTTATTATAAAACCTCAAAGAATAACGTGAGACTGTTAAGAATGTTTCGGATCTTACAACATTTTGACAATCCGAGTGTAAAGCAAAATTACAATACCGGTATTGGTAGGTAAAAATGCAATACGTGTATTGTAATTTCCAAGAATGCGCGCCGGTTACCATACAAGTATTGCAAACTCACGCTACAATACCGGTATTGTAATTTTTTCTTACATGAACTGTAAACTGTCTAACGAATAAGTGACCCTCTATTTAAGTAAGATGAGAATTGTGCCTTGCTAGTCTAGTGCGTGACACACTCGATTTAGAGCTTAGCTGTTAGGGTTCGATTCTCCGTGCCTGTGATTTTCGATTTTTTATAAACCTTCTTCCGCAACATCACATTATATGTATGGCAATATTACAATACTAGCATTTGAAAAATACAATATTATGTATTGTACTCTGCGTCTCGGAAATAAACTTGCAACACATTTAATTTAAGGTTTTAACAGAAATTTTTAATAGCGTAGCGTCACGAAATTTTGTCATCCTCGTTATTTAGAAACTTCCAATGTCCCTACGCCTGTTAGGCCAAAGATGACATACAGACAATGCAAAAAAAAATCACGCGAGTGATCCTGACGTGATATCTCAAAGTTGCCTCATTGCCGAAAATGAGATTGAAAGAAAAATGTTATTCACTCCGCCATCATGGACGAAGCGCGGCATGGTGAACTACTGTTAATCGGAATTCGGTACTCACAATTAGTAGAAAATTACTAATAATTGAAATAAAACGAAGTCGTTTACTAATTCATTTGGTAAGCATTTCTACTAATAAATAGACAAACGACTACGGTTATTGAGTTGAAATTAAATATTGTTTATATACAATTTAGCCATGGGAATGTGTGGGTGATTCTAAAATACAGGGCACTCTTAAAATGAGTGAGAATTACCCAAATATTGCCCAAATAATTGCCCAAATATTGTTTCACTTAATAGGCAATTAATAAATAAAAAACAATAAAGTTACAATATATATAAAGGAAAATTGGACAAACAACCACCGCAGGGTCCCTCTGGGAGCGACTGCCATCCATGAAAATGAAACTGGCTCCCAGTAGAAGCGCGGTAAATCACTGCCATGGCCACGCCTCACAACCGTGAGATGGGTGACCACATGGTACGGTAGAATCACGATAAAGGGCCGGCAAAACCATCGTGAGTCTTCAGGACACGGAACGACCCAAGAATGACAGCTATTGGCATTCATCTCGCAAGTGCATTTGGCATTTTTCTGTCACACAGGTATTTCTTCGAGGTTACAAACCAGTAATATTTTCAAACCTCCGAGAGCAACGATGACAAGGACTATCATTTCAGCCGAATATTTTTTGCACACTTCCCGCAGCTCACATATAAGGTCACGATATCTCTCCCCGTTTTCCTCCTTCTTGACTGTGATGTTGTCGTCGGCCGGAGATGAGAATGCGATCACGAACATCGTTCGTTTCTCTTTGTCAAGAAGTACGATGTCAGGCCTTGAGTGTACAAATTTTAGCCTAAGGTCGAAGTTCCCGCAAGTTTTTCACAACTCGTTCTCGACAATCGACTCGACCTCTCTGGGAGCGTTCGGCAGGGCAGGATCGCGGCTCACAGCATAAGAGTAACAAAGATGGTAATAAAGCATTCTCAGGGCTGCATTGCGCCTGTGTAGATACGTCATTCCCACGTGAGTGGAACACACAGATAGTATGTGCCGCAGATGCTCAGAATGTGCATGACACATTCTGCATCTGTCGCTGAGAATTTTTTACGTAAGATGGGGCTACGGTATATAAAGGTGGGAGTGACACCATACTGTCAAGCAAAAATAAAAGCCTCTGTGTCTGAATTTAAGTCCGGATGATTCAAGGAAAGCTAACGTTAACTCCATCGCAAGGACTGATCTTTCAGATTTCTGTGGAAGTTTCCGTGCATCTTCTTGTCTTGGAACTGTTTGAGGAAGTTGTTCACCTCTGCTTTCTTTACTCAAGCTTTTAGAAGTGAGGCATCTTCTTTACTCAAGCTTTTAGAAGTGAGGCATCTAGATGGAGTGATGCACTTTCCTCACTTATGATGTTAAGATCTAGGCCCATGGTCTCGACCGCCTGCTCCGCGGCTTTCTAGAAACACGCTCCTTTTCCAATCATCTCGTGTTTCCTCACCATTGTCAGGAGAGGATCTCTTCCATTTGCCCCGATGTGAGCTGTACCCAAGATAATTTGTTTATAAAGACACTGGCTATTAAGTAGTTCACGTCCACCTTTACGGCGTGGGATGTGTAAGCGTGGAACGGACGAGTTGATATGCAAGCTTTTCTGCATATGCATGATCTTACGTGTGGCAATATCGAGGGCCGTGAGGCTCGGACATATATATTTATATATATAATATTTAGGAGATCAGTAACATCAAGCTAAAATTTATTGTTTTTAGAAGAATGCCAAATTTATTTCGTATGTTCTAACAAGGCCTTAGAAAATAGTGAAAATTAATTTCATCACTCTACGGTATATTTCACTGAATTACAAATTTTTCTGAAAATCAACCTGGTAATGTTCTTTGAAGGTTCAGATTTAGGAAAATAATTGAGAACTTTCAAAAAATATATGATTTTTTACATTCTTATGCTTAACAATGCGAATATAAATATATATCATGAGTTTGTAGAAGTGAAGGCACCAAAGTTTTGAATGCTGAAAAATAGTAGTGAAATTGTATAGTGAGTTCTAAATTCTAACCTCTAATCGTCAATGTTTTGTAGAAAATATAGAGCAAAAGTGAATTTCTGAACATCAGTTTGAAGAGCTTACTTACTTTAAGTGTGCAAATGTGAAAATGTGGTTGTTTTAAATAACAGTCGAATGTTAAAGATTCGGACGTGATATGGAAATCCTATGTATGATATACAGGGCTTTCATCTTACTGCATACTATTCGGAATTATTTGCTGAGCTACATATACTAGATTCACTCATACTAGATCGGATTTACATATCATTGGATAATTTCTAATAATATGTCAATTTATTCTAGTTTAAGTAAACAAATACCCCCATAGGCGCCCCGCAGGGCCTTTTTAGTTGGTTTGTGGAAGAGCGAGCCCTTCTAGGACACTACTAGAAAGTCTAGTGGGGCCCAGATCGAAAAAATTTATATGTTACCGATGGGGTGCTGACTAATTTTCTCCACTAGAGCCCGATTGTAAATAGAAAGAGTTCTTCAGAGCCCCGCTAGAACCGTTTCGAACTTACTGAGCGGGTTCTATTTGCGTGTTCTATCTGGAAGATTACTGCGTAGTGATAACTAACATTGAAAAGCAAGTATCCCAATATTACCTATACGAAAAGGTCGAGGTACCCCCTATTGAACTTACTATAAGGAACATCCTCATTTCGTACCCACAAAACTCAATTCACAATGAACTCAAGGAAGAAGGGTTCACTATTACCACGGTCAGCCGCATGCGTAACCGAAAAGCTGAAAGAGCCATGCCTATGATTCTAATTACAGTCCCTAATATACGACAAGCAAAAGACCTTCTTGAACTACAGTCCACGGGCCTTTATAAAAATTAAAGTTGAGCCCTATACCAAACCGAAAGAAACCTTTCAGTATTTTAACTACTAGAGATTTCATCACGTTTCTGGCATGTGTCACGCTACCACACGCTGCGCAAAATGTGGAAGCGCACACACTAGCATCTAGTGCAAAAAAGATCGCCAGACACCGGCTACTTGCGCTAACTACGGCGAAGATCATCCAGCTAACTACAAAGGCTGCGCAGCGTTCAAAAAAGCCTGTAGAAAGCCGAATAAAAACCATAATTTCAAACCTGCTAACAATTTGAAGGATGCTTTCCAGCAAACCCCTTGCACTACTGATTCCGCCAAGTCAGAGCTACCCTCATGAACAAGTAGCCCTCGTAAGCTTTCCGCCCCAACAGAATAACTCACTGTACAGCACTGAAGGAGCCTCAAAACGCGTGACTAAGATGCAAAATAAATCAAAAACTAAAAAACAGACTGAAAATCAAGCTTAAAATTACAAGTTAAACTGCGTGGTTATAAAATATATAGAAACAACGCTAATAGGGGAATAGAAATTTTTGATTTAGAAAATATAGAATACCACGAATTAATGATTCCCAAACTTGATTCCTTCGAAGTCACTGCTGTGGGACTAAAAATACACAGAAATCCATATGCAATTGTATCTCTTTACCCCCTCCTACGATTCCATTCAAAATGATTACAGGAAAATTTTCAGACTCGCACCCTAAGTTACTGTTGCAGGTGACTTCATTGCCAAACATCTAGCTTGGAACAGCAAAATGACGAAGAGAATTGGAAAACAGCTTTTCGAGTCTATAAATGCCAAGAATTTGTTTCGGCACCAGATTCGCATACCTTCTTTCCTCATAATACTAAACATGAATCGGACCTCAATGACTTTGCAATAACCAAAAATTAATACTTCAACCACGATACTATTACTACAAACTAACTAGACCCGAACCATCGACCAATTCTTTTAAGTTTCTATACTAACTGTGAAAAATCTCCGGTCGTACCTCGCTACAACTTTGCAAAAGCAAATTGGCAGACTTTCACCGTGACCTTAGAATTTTAATTAAACTTTGAACCCACACTTCTTAAAACTACCCACATAGAAGATGCCATTGCTGACCTCACATGAAGCATAAAACCCGCTATTCACACTGCAGTCCCTCAGACTACATTTAATGAATACGATCCATCCCTCAGCCCTGAGATAGAAGTCCTCATCAAAACTCGTAATAAACTTGCCAATCGCATCGGAGAACTAGAAAATCCTTCAAAACCCTTAAAAATACGATCAATTATTATCTTCGAAAAACAATCGTGGTTGAAACTCAAGAACACAGATGCAGTAATTGGAACACAGTAGTCAGATCAGAGATAACTCCATCTAGCGCATGATAAAAGCTATCACTGAGCCGCAAACTAATATTCCCCCTCTTAAAAGAACCCGATCAAACCCTTGCATTTTCTCCCAGTGATAAAGCAAAGCTCCTAGCAGAAAACTACGGAAGTAATTTTTCACCACATGATGAACCATCAGACCCACAACACATCACTGAATGTGAAAAAATTGTTTCCGAGTATCTCAAAATCCCAAATACCGATAATTTCAAGGAGATCAGCCATAAGGAACTAACGAAGCAAATTAAAAGTGTTAAGAACAATAAAGCAACGATCCTGATTAATTTTAAAATATAGACCTTAAAAAACTTTTTATCTCATGCCTCACTCTCCTTGCCATTATCTTCAATGCTTCTTCTCAACTTTGAAAATAGCTCACATTTTAGTTTTTCAGAAAAGAGGCAAACATCCAGATCATGCAACCAGTTACAGTCCCACTAGTCTACTGAATACAATAATCTCATTGTTAAATGACATCTTTGCTGGCTTTTTGAAAGACATCGTTTTTTATTGACCCAAAGTATATAAAATTGTAAAGAAGAT
>JAUMHM010132338.1:0-18695 GCA_032362435.1 Melikaiella ostensackeni
TTGCAGACCTTGAGAAAACGTATTTTTTGGACGGGTTGAAAAAGTTGGAGCATCGCTGGGCCAAGTGTATTGAGTTAGAAGGAGATTATGTGGAAAAATAAATTGCCACTTTTCCAAAATTTTCGTTTTTCTTTTGTTGGCTAAGTATTTATTGAATGACCCTCGTAAAGTGTGTGGGAAAAACTGACACAACGTTCCTTGCATACTTCTTCCTTACGAATGCGACTTGCGTAAGGTTTTCTATCTAATCGTGCGCCCGACTTCGACTACCTATTTGCTTAAAACTACGCAAGTGACCTTGTTTAAACTTTTTAGTATGTATTTGCCATAAGTGAAAAATGCAAGTCCATTTTTTAATAGTGATTATTCAAATAATCTATTTTTTATTGAAAAATTAGAAAGAGCACATTCGCCTCATGCAAGTAGCAAATTTTAATTTTGAAAAATGTTATTCTACATTAGAGTTCTTGGTACAAACAGTTATTCTCTATTACCTCAGTTCGACCAAATTTGCACTTGCGTAAGTTTTTCCGTAGCATGGCACAGGGGTAGGAATAAAATACTCATCTTTGATTTTCCTGTCATTTTAATTATTCTACGATATTGAAATCGCACGAGATTTGTGACAATTTATCAAACTTCACGAGTAGCACTTCAAATAACGGAACAAAAGGGGGACTTTTTGTGCACATGTTTCAAAAAGAAAACGGTTATATTACGATTAAGTGGTTGGGTGTGAGAACAGCCTACTTGCATATTTAGAAATCATTCATTTTTTATTCGTTTTCTATGAAGTTATGTGCAAAAAAAATAAAATGCAAGGGACTTCTGAAAATGCAAGTAGGTTGTTCTTGCACCCAACCGCTCAATTAATATTTTTTCTGATTTTGGTATCGTTCCTCTTTTGCAAATATCGTAATTTAAACCGTAATATTAAATGTTTCGGTGTTAACATTGAAAGTAATTAAATCAAATTTTTAATGTTAATGATTTTAATATTATGGTTTAAGTTACTATATTTGAAGAAAAGGAATGATACCAGTGCGTGTACCTCCATCATTTCAAAGGAAAACGATACCTAACACAAATACCTGTATTAAGTATTAACGGTCAGATAAAAAATTGTTTTATCATAATAAAAATAATAATATATACGAAAATTTTGCAGATATAAAGTGATGAAAGATTAAAATGTCGATTTCTAATGTTCTTATCTGTGTGTCACGTGACCAATATTACATGGTATTATATTTGGCGGCTTTATAATTTGAAAAATGTTAATATTTCCTGAAATATTTTTTATTCTATTAATTGTATTTCAGTTAGGACACTAAAGACCTGTTCTCAGTTTTGAAAAATTGCACTATTTAAATAAAATGAAAATTCGAATGGGCCAGGCAGACGTGCTCTTATATATTTTGAACCATTTCCTAAAATTTGAGCAAAACATTTACATTTTTCAAATTATAAAGCCGCTGAATATAAAGCATGTAATTGGTTACGTGAAATTCTGGTATATGCCCTTAAATACTCAGAAAGTAAAAAAAGAACTATAGAACATGAACTTTTTGTGAAACGTTTATATTGGAACGACCTTCAATACAAGATTTGGAAAAAATTACGACTATATAGTTTTCTTTTGGTTGAAAGCTATATTTTTCAAGAATCAAATATGGTTTAAACAGGCTAGAAATTATTAAAGAAATATCTTGAATCTTAACATTAATCAACTAACTCATATAATCCGAAAAATATTATTTAAAAAAATTTTGAGAACAAGAATTCAGTTTGAGTCCCTTTTCAAATAATTCTAGGTTAAATAAGAAAAAAATATTATTGGCGACTCAAAACTTTTGAAGCAAATTGCTGTGATTATTTTATGTTTGAGAAGTTGCTTGTTTGGCCTACTCTAATAATAATTAGTATAGGTATATATACACTACCAATATTTAAAAGAATCCTATGTAATAAAGCTTAGAAAATGTTATTTTCATACTTACATTACATAAAAAATATCCTTTCGCTCCATTTCTAAAAATTGTCCTCACAATGTATTCCTAGTGGGTTTTCTCTCACACACAACACTGTTATGCTCGTTTAAGAAATAGCTCGCTGGAGGAACTTCATTATAATCAATCTGGGATTTTAAGAACTGTTACAATTTTGCTAATGAGTGGTAGTAAATGAAGAATAAAGATTACTGATGCACAGGGAAACCCCTTACGTCTTAATCGACAGTGGGCGGCATCTAATAACTAAAGAGAGGGAAGGAGAATAATTGTTGATCAGCTGGTGAGTGCGTTAATCTCAATGTCAATTAAAAATAACTAATTATGCTTCAATCTGGAAATTCTATTTTCATATTAAAAAATGAAACAACTAAGAATAAGAGAATTCGAAAAATTCGTATTTTAAGAAAATGAATAACCCTATTATTATAATTCTAATGTCTTCACAATTATTTTAACCAAATAATTTAAAACTGTGATAAAAATTAAATAAAGAAGGAATAAAGGAAGGAAAGCCTTTGGTGGTAACCTTTTTTTAATCTTTCTTGGCTTGGGAGTTTTTCCTGATTTCTTATTTTTAATTGAAGTATTTGTATTTATGTTTGTGCAAACTTTGTCGTATGTTCTCGGACATTAAAATTATCTAAATATAAGAATTTGTATAATTGTAATTTTCGAAGAAAATTACAGGCAGTATTAATATAATTAATACGTAATACTAGTGGGGTTAGTAGTACGGAAAATTCCGTAATAACAGCCACAAATATGATACATAAATATTTGGCATTTTGGCTACATATTGTAATATGCAATCTTAAACCTATATCAGTGGTGTACAAGTAACTAGTTCAGATAATTTTATAAATGCCAGCCACCTAGCAAAAAAATTTTATCAGCATAACGATTAAATCTGTTAGTTATAATGTCAACAGTCAAAGTCCAAAGATAGTTAAACAATAAAAGTTTGAGAAATTATTTATGCGTTTATTAAAGCCACATGTTATCATGTGACGTAACTTATTACTGAAATAGTTTAATTATTTATTTATATTATTATTTGTGAACTTATTCAGTAAATGGCAATCTCTATGTGGACGAAAAATTCCGGTTCTTTGTACCGAAATTTCAGTACGAATAGTTCCTTTTCCAGGTCTCACTATTCGTACTGAAATATCTGGCTATTCGTACCAAAATTTGGGTACACGGAGCCGAGGGGCTAGTCACTGTGGCAATCGGTTAGTCACTGACTGCATTAAATTTCAGAGATATCGTATGAGAAACAAAATTTTTATTTGTGAAAATTCTGAACTTTAAAAAGAGAGTATTAAACTTTTTCGCTAAATTTCAGTTCTTTTACAGATATTAGGATTTGAAATATTTCTAACGATTTCACAAAATTTCAAGTATTTTGAATATTTTTAAATAATTTCCAGTGATTTCACTAAAATTTGAGTGAATTTAGACAAATTTAAAGAGATTCAAGATACTTTAACGAAGTTCAAAACAATTTGAGTGGATTGAACATAATTTTAAAGATCGAAAAAATTTCCATCAGAATGAGTGAAATAGGAGTGAACAGAATTCAGAAAAAAAAATCAATCAATGTCATTGAATTCGAATAAATTCAGAAAAATTGAATGGAAATGACGAGAATTCGATGAAATTCATAAAGATTCAATGTCGATTAGAAAAAAGATTCTGGTGAATTTAAAACAATTAAAATATATCAATTTAAAAATTCAAGGAAAACATTACATTTTAAATGAATGTCGACATGCTTGAGGCAATTCAAACAAATTCGCTAGAATGCCTAAGGATTGAAGGTAAATTCAGAAGACTTCAGGGTAAATTGGAAAAATAAAGAAAAATTCAGAGTTGAGTAAAATTGAGTGATTTTTGAAGAATTCAAAAGAATTTGGAAAGGATTTAAAGAAATGCAAGAAAATTCTGAAGAGTTAAAAACATCCGAGCTAAATTAACGAGGATTCAGAGTAAATTCCAAATGAATTGAAATGAATTCGCAAAAAAAAATCGATTTATGCCCGTAAAGTTGCAGTTAGTCCAGAAGAACTCAAGGAAAGTAGAAAAAAAATTACACCAATTTGCACTTTTTTTATTCTCTTCAATCATTAGTTAATAAACGATCATTTTAATACAAAACTAAATATACCTTCGATAGTAATAGATAACTAAATAACTCTTTGACTGAGTTAAATTGGATGATACATAAAATCACACATTTCGCATCCTTGAAAAATACAGAAATTAAACGGAATATCTCTTTGACTAAGTTAAATCTAATAAAACATTGAATCACGCATTTTTTCGCATCCTTGAAAAACAGAGGAATTGAAAAAAATCTCTCTTCGACTGAATTAAATCTAATAATATATGAAATTACACATTTTTTCGCATCCTTGAGAAACAGAGGAATTAAACAAAATTTCTCCTGGACTGAATTAAAGCTTTATCTCCCATCATAAATTTGAACTTTTCTGGTGTTTTATGAAAAGGTCCAAAATACTCTTTAATGTCTACACCTTCATCGAGAAGCAAATACATATCAGTCGAAGCAAATCGTTCCAATTCATCTATTCTATCCGCAGTTATTGTCTTAAATAAGTAAACATTGTCCAGATTTTGCAAACAAAATATGTTTTTTATATATTGAGGCAGTGGAGCGGACACATCTGATTCCTTATTTTTTTAAATTTTCATTCAAAATCGCGTTTTTAACCTCTCTGCTTGCTGTCCGGTTCTCATTGAGGATCTCGGGAAGACTCTCGTGATATCATGATGTCATATCACAACAAAATACTAAGATAACTGAAAAAAAACCACTTTTCTTATAACTGGTACATAATACAATCTAGGGAGGTGGATTTGAAATACTTACTGTTCCACTCGAAGATACAAAATGTAATCTCGTTTTCAACGTCTCTGCTTGTTGTCCGGTTTGTACTAAAATTCAAAGGAGAGAAACTTTAAAAAAAAAATTTTTTTATTGGAGATTCATAATTTTAATTCAAAATTCAACTATTTTCTCTTAAATGAACTTTTATGTCACAAATTCTACTGCTTTTTTGTAGAAAATTCATCTTCTTGACTTGAAAATTTAACAGTTTGGTACAAAATCAAACTATTTGTTTAAAATTTAAACTTTTTTGTCGAAAAATCATATTTTTGGTTAAAAATTCAATTTTTTGTAGATAATTCGTTTTTTTGGCTTTAAAATATAATAATTTTGTTGAAAATTCATGTATTTTGTTCATAACTTGTCTTTTTTTCATAGAAAATTGATCTTTTTTGTTGAAAATTCATATTATTGGTTGAAAATTCAACGACTTTGTTGAAAATTAATTTTTTTTCTGAAATTTTTTTTTTGTTGAAAATTATTTTTTTTTGTCTCGAAATTTAATTATTCCATGTTTGATCAAGTCATTAGCCTGTATATTTGGTAAGTTAAAAATTCATCTTTTTTGATAGACAAGCAATTAATCTTCTTGTTTGAAAATTAATATTTTTGGGTAGAAAATTTATCTTTTTTTTATCAAAATTGAACTTTTTCGTTGAAAATTCAACTATTTAATAGAAAATTCATATATCTGATTCAAAAATCGTCTTTTTGTGTAGAAAATTATTTTTGTTAGTTTAAAGATCATCTTCTTGGTTGAGAATATAATTATCCTATTGAAAATTCACCTTTCTTGATTCAAAATGATCGTTTTTCTTAAAAATTCATCTTTCTTGATTCAAATGCCCGCACTATTCTTTTTATAACATTCGACTTCTTAGCTTGGAAACTTCCCTGTTTTATTTCAAATTCATTATTCATGGTAGAAAAGTCGTCTTTTTTTGTTGAAAATGAATATTTTTGATAAAAATTCAACTGTCTTCTAAAAAATTGGTCTTTTCGTCCTGTAAATTCAAATATATGATTGAATTTTATTAATATTATTAATTTTTTTTTAATCAGATCATTTGGTTGAAAACGCATCTTTGAATGCTGAAAAATCAACCATTTGGTAAAAAATTTAATTAATTTTGGAAATTTTAATCATTTTATTTTTTTTTTAAGTTTAGTTTTTTTTCAGTGCAGAAAAGTTTCCAGAGCTCACAATGTATTTGGAGGTTAGTTATAACCTTCAAATACATTGAAAATTCTTGAGGGCAAATTCGGATATATACGAGTACGTATGATACCAGAATGAAATTATTAGAATTTGGATCAATTCGACGATTAATTGGTGAAATGAATTATAATCCTAAGTTGTTTAATATGACGCATGCCAAGAATAAGAAATTGTAATATTGTAAACTGTTATATATGTGGTACTTACTTCCATGGTGCACTGCCTGTTTCATATTATCATTACTAGCATTAAATGATTGATCAATTAAGAAGAATAGTCATTAAAAAACTAATAATCGTGTTTTATTGATCCAGAAAAATTCAATGAAACTGGATAACTCGGTTTCAATGTTTTGATTTCTGTACTTTGCTTCTCTCTTTCAATCCACCATTGCGCATGCGATGATATATTCCTTTCTCTCTCAAGACTTCGACAACATTCAGAGTGAATCGGAGCGAATGCCAGCTAGCCCGCGAACGAATATCACAATTTCCAAATGACTGACACTGACTGACACTGAATAACGGCGATTGCCACATGCTTGCGAAAAAGGTGGAAATCATATGACTGCCGCAGTGACTAGCCCCTCGCATTTATCCGATTCGTCTGTTTTACTAAACGTCAGCGAACTTCACTTCAGCGATCAAAACTTGTGGCTTCCAATTTTCAAGACGGTCGTGACGAATTTCATGAGAACAAAACACAGTTTACTTCCTACCGACGGTAATATTTGTGTTTTACCCATACGAATAGGTAAAAATACAAAGTTATCTGCAACAAGATTAACCCTCATTTTTTTCTGTGTAAATTTTCAAGTTAAATATGGTATAATTTATTTGGTATTACAGATCAGGCTCTGAAGAATTCTGGGGAAGTATATATAGATATTAACGAGGTTGCTTGTCCATTCTAAATTGTGTCAAAAAATTTTCCCGTGAGTTGCGACGGCTTGCTGGAAATACCATTCCTATCTGATTCAGTAATCAATCTGCCAACAAAAACAATAAAGCATAAATTAGGCGAATTTCCATTTGCTACTCCACCTAGAAAGGGACCAACTTTGATTTTAAAAGCAAGGACAAAACAGTTAGTAACTTTGCCAGTAATTAATACAGATTTGTCAGAAGGTCATTTGCCTTTAATACCGAAGGGTCCGAGTGTATATTTGGGATAGTCCTTAGCAACCGTAAAGGACGGAAGCACTCGTGTTTATTGCATTAACACTAATACCAGGGACGTAGAACGTTTAATTTTACCCGTGTCTTTAGAAAAATTTGAGATCGCTGAAATTACTTCAGGATCTAAAAAAGAAGGCAATATAAAAAAAAATTAGAAATCAATCTGTCAGGTCGAATTGAAGAATTAGAAACGGAACTTCTGTTGGAGATTTAGCGTTATTTGCGACACTTCAAGGAAGCAGTGGAAGGGGTTGGCCTCGCGGCTGACTAAGGGCCCGAAAGTCCTAATACCAGTTCAGTTTTCAGGTTGATGAATTAAACAACGACAATTACGCGGTATGGAAGTATAAAGTAAAGTTACTGCTGATGAAGGACAAGATTTGGTCAGTGGTTACTGAGGAACGTCCACCAGACTCACTGACTTCAACTTGGAAGAAATCGGATGCTCAAGCTTACGCAACGATTGGTCTGCTCGTGGAAGACAATCAATTAATTCACATAAGAAATACCAAAACAGAGCGGGAAGCATGGAATTCTCTAGCAGAGTATCACGAGAAGTCAACTACGTCGAGTGTGGTGTATTTGTACAAAACTCTGTTCGGACAATGATTTAACATTGAATTTGGTGAAAAGTAAACTGATTGACGAGTACAAAAGGCGTAAGAATAAAATGGCCAGTAGGGAAGATGCATTTCAAAGTGAAAATGAGGCTGCTATGAAGGCTCATGGTAAAGAAAATTTACAGTGTTTTTTCTGCAAGAAATCAGGTCATTACAAAAGGGATTGCAGAAAGTATCAGGACTGGAAGAAGAAACAAGAAAAGGCCAGTAAGGTTACATCCGACGATGGAGAAGATGCTTGCTATGCAGTAAGAGAAAGCGAGGTTTTAGAAATAAGGGATCCCAAAGATGGGGAAGAAGTCTGTTACCGAACAAAAGTTTCGAGGGCTAAGGAAATAAGGAACGTTTGGGTAATAGACTCCGGAGCAACCAGTCACATGTCAAATTGTAAGGATTTTTTCAAGGAAATTGACGTAAACAGAAAAGGATTCGTAAGGCTTGCAGATGAGGAAGAATGTGTCGGAATTCATGGGATTGGTTCGGGAAGTTTAAAGTGCCTCGTAAAAGGACAGGAAATGATAGTAAAAGTGTCGAATGTTCTGTACGTGCCTAAGCTAGGTTCAAACTCATTATCGGTGAAAAAGTTAACACAAAATGGGTTTCGAATAGAATTTGAAGGAGATTATTGCTCCATCATAAACGTTAAGGATGGGCAAATAAAGGGCATGGCAGTTTTATCCTCTTAACTCTATGAGCTAGAGGTAGTGAATAGTGAAAGGGCTAATATAGTAACAGATCACTCAAAGGGTAAGCACAGTGACAATTGTCAGCATTCGTGGCACAGACGTTTCGGGCATCGAGATCCGGGTACAATTAAGGACATGGCGGCCAAAGGACTGGCCTCGGGGATTACTGTTACGGATTGTGGAAGGAAGGAAGTATGTGAATGCTGCATTAAAGGAAAAATGATTATAAAACCTTTTCCGAAAGAATCGACCACTAAGTCTCAGGCAACCCTGGACCTGATTCATACAGATGTTTGCAGTTCAATGCAAACACAGACACCAGGAAAGAAAAGGTACGTTCTGACCATCATCGACGACTATAGCAGGTACACGGAAGTGCACCTTATGCAATACAAGAGTGAAACAAGTGGGCTCATTAAGGAATTCGTCGAAGCTATGAAGCCTTTATTTAACATAAGGCCAAAAGTGATTCAGTCAGATCAAGGAGGGGAATACTTGAGTAGTGAGATTCAGAAGTACCTAAAGGGAGAAGGAATCAAAATTCGATTAACCGCAGCGTATTCACCACAAGAGAATGGAGTCGCAGAGAGAAAAAATCGGTCTCTTCTTGAGATGTCAAGATGCATGCTGTTTGATGCAAATCTTGATAAAAGGTACTGGGGTGAGGCAGTAATTACAGTCAATTACCTTCAGAACAGACTGCCTACAAAAGCTACAGAGAAGACACCATTTGAGTTATGGAAGTCGATAGCACCGGATGTAAGTAATTTACATGTTTTTGGCTGTGCAACATATGCACATATCCCTAAAGAAAAAAGAAGGAAACTTGACGAAAAGGCAAAAAAGTTCATCTTTGTCGGTCACTAAGATGAGTCAAAGGCTTTTCGGCTGCTTGATACTAAAGTAGATCGTGTCACGATTAGTCGAAGTGTTATTTTTTCAGATAACGTGTGTGATGGGATTCAAAATTACGTATCCTATGAAAACGTGATTTCTCAGCCTGTGAATTCCATTCAAGAAAATACCGAGGAATTAACCTCAATCAATAAGAATATAACAATGGATTCCAGCGCGGAAGAGGAGGAAGCTGATTTATCAGTGAGCAGTGAAGACCCAGCACCAAAGGAGACACAAGGTCAAGTATTAAGGAGATCGGACCGAACAACTAAAGGAGTACCACCTGACAGGTACACGCGCATTCTAAAGTTGGTAACCGATACAGAAGAGGAACCAAAGAATAGACAGGAAGCTTTATCTGGCCCAGATAAGGATAAGTGGAAACGAGCAGTGGATGAAGAAATTGCATCTTTGTTGAGCAACGAAACTTGAGAAATCATGCCGGCGCCCAAGGACAGAGACATAGTGACCTGTAAGTGGGTATTCAAACTTAAGAGGACAGCAGGCGGGAGGATCGACAGGTACAAAGCAAGGCTTGTCGCTTGCGGGTTTTCTCAGAAGTACGGGACAGACCATGACGAGGTCTTTGCACCTGTCGTTCGGCAGACAACCTTAGGAATTCTGTTGTCAATCGTGGGCCATAATGCGACGATCATAAAACATTATGATGCAAAAACCGCATTTCTCAGTGGGAGATTACAGGAGACGATCTATATGACACAATCCGAAGGTTATGTTCTACCTGGAAGAGAGAAAATGGTATGTAAACTTAATAAAAGCATTCATGGTTTAAAGCAGGCCGCAAAAGCATGGAATGACCAATTAGATCATATTCTATTGAAGTATGGGTTCCAAAAGAGTAATGCAGATCCTTGCTCATATGTGAAACTACTTGGGGATAGGATAATATATCTTATCGTATATGTGGATGATTTTTTGATCGCCGCGGAGGAAGACAAGGATATTCAAGATGTAGCTGACTCTTTAAGAAAACATTTCCAGTTAACGGATTTAGGAATTCTTCAATACTACCTGGGAATTCAGTTGAAGAGAGAAGAAGGAATTTATAGCATTTCACAGACACAGTACATCGAGAAAGTGTTAAGAAATGTGGGATTACAGGACGCGAAATCGTCAAATATCCTATTGAATCCAAGCTACATCAAGACGAGAGACGATCAGCAGTCAATGCAGAGCAGCGAAAGATACCAGGTATTAATTGTGGCATTGTTATATATTGCAGTGAACACCAGACCCGAAATTGCAGTTAGCGTAACAATTCTGAGTCAACGAAACAAGCAACCTGCAGAAGTAGACTGGAAAGAAGCAATGAGGGTCGCTCGCTACCTGAAGGGAACAAAGGACAAGTGGCTGAGACTTGGCTTCGAATTAGATGTCACAAATAAAGTTTTAATTGGATTCGCAGATTCTCATTTGGCGGAGAATAACTCAGACAGAAAATTAAATTCTGGTTACATTTTTAAACATTTTGGAGGATCCATCAGCTGGGCTTGTAGAAAGCAAACTTGCGTTGCTTTGTCTTCTACTGAAGCAGAGTATATTGCTCTAGCGGAAGCATGCCAGGAAGTAGTGTGGATTCGCCGTTTGTTGGAAGACATGCAGTATGAACAAGAACAAGCAACAGTCATATTCGAGGACAATCAAAGTTGTTTTTAAGCTAATTTACAACAAGAAGTTTAGCCACCGGACCAAGCATATTGATACCAAATATCATTATGCAAAGGATTTGAAGGAGCAAGGTATTATGCAGTACGAATACTGCCCTACGGACGAGATGCCTGCCGACGTGGTAACAAAGCCGTTAACAAAAGTTAAGCTACAGTCCACGCTGGAGAAATGCGGACTTTTGGATTAGCAGCTTCTCAAATACCGTTGAGGAGGGGTGTTGGAGATTCGGCGTTATTTGCGACACTTCAAGAAAGCAATGGAAGGGGTTGGCCTCTTGGCTGACTAAGGGCCCGAAGGTCCTAATACCAATTCAGTTTCATCGTAGCTAGCCGTCGCGTAAGCACGCGGAAAACCCTGCAGTTAATGTTTTTGTACCTTTTCACACTTTCAGTATATTTACAGATTCTTTTGTTCAGTACTCAATTCACTTTCATGAAATGAAAATCATTACTCTTCATACATTCAATTTTGTACCTTTTTCTCAAAATATATACATTTACTTTACAATAAAGTGTTGTTTCCTAGACTTTTATTCACGCTGCCGCGTAACTCTCGCATATCCAAACAAACAGCATCGGTGGTTAATCGGCGTAGTTAGGGTAATGTTACCTATTACCTTCCGGGAGCTCGTAGTGATTCTAAGTATACAACATTCTAGAAATATTCTAATTATATATGAAATTGAAAAAAAAACGAATTTCTAATTCAAAAAGTTCGACATTCAAGATTTCGAAACTTGTGACTTTCCGCAAATATATTTATAAATGCTAAATTCATCAAGTAGACAAAAATAAATTTAGAATATACCCACTTTACCAAGTTTGAAATTCCTAAATTCCAAAAATGAGTTTTTTGCGAATTCATTTATAAATTCTCAATTTGTCCAGTCACCAAAAGGAAATCTTAAAGTTACCCACTACACCCAATTTGAGATTCCAAAATTGTATTCTTCAAAAATTTATTTGTTAATTACAGATTTATCAATTCACCAAAAAAAATTCCAACTTTGGAATTCCAAAAGTTGGTTCTATGTAAATTTATTTCGAAATTATATATTTATCAATGCGCCAAATAATAAATTGTTGGAGTCACAAAATTTACCGAAATTGAAATTCCAAAACTGTTTGCGAATTTGTTTATAAATTTAAGATTTTCCCAGCGACGTAAAGTAAAGTTCAAAGTTACCCACTGTGCCAAATTTCAAATTCTAATATTCCAAAATTGGGCTGTTTGCCAATTTATTTCGAAATTATAGACTTATCAGTTGAGTAAATAATACATTTTTGAAGTTACCAAATTTACTAAATTTGAAAATCCAAAATTCCAAAACTGAGTTGTTTGCAAATTCGCTGATGAATATCAAATTTATCCAGTACCAAAAGTAAATTTTAAAATTACCCGCTTTACCCAATTTGAAATTCCCAAATTGGATTCTTTAAAATTTTATTTTGGAATTATAGATTGATCAGTTCGGCAAAAAATAAATTCTAACTTCGGAGTTCGAAAACTTGTTTCTTTGTCAATTAATTCCGAATCATATATTTATCAATTTGCCAAAAAATAAATTCGAACCTTGGAATTCTTAAACTTGGATCTTTGCAAATTTACTTCGAAATTATAGACACACCAATTCGCCAAAAAATAAATTTTTGAAGTTACCAAATTTATCAAATTTGAAATTTCAAAACTGAAATGTTTGCAAATGTGTTAATAAATTTTTAATGTGCCCAGCAACCAGAAGTGAGTTTCAATATTACACAAAACACCCAATTTGAATTTCTCAAATTGGATTCTTTAGAAATTTATTTCGGAACCATAGACTTATCAATTCGCCAGAAAAAAATTCCATCTTTGGACTTCGAAAACTTGGTCCTTTGTAAATTTATTTGGAAATTATACATTTATTATTTCACCCAATAATAAATTGTTAAACTCACAAATTTGAATTTCCAAAATTTTTTGCAGATTTATATGATAAATATTTTATTTATCCAGAGGCCGAAAGTAAATTTCAAAATTACCCACTGTGCCGAGTATAAAATTTTAATATTCCAAAATTGGGCTCTTTGCAAATTAATTTCGAAATTATAGATTTATCAATTCACCAAATAATACATTTTTGAAATTACCAAATTTACCGATTCAGAAAATCCAAAATTCCAAAACTGAGTTGTTTGAAAGTTTGTTTACAAATATTAAATTTATCCAGTGACCATAAATAGATTTCAAAATTACCCTCTTTACCCAACTTGAAATTCAAAAATTCGATTCTCTGAAAATTCATTTCGGAATCATAGATTTATCAATTCGCCAAAAAATAAATTTTGGAGTTACCAAAACCAAGTTTGAAATTCCAAAACTCTATCGTTTTCAAATTTGTTTATAAATATTCAATTTTAATTATATTTTAATTTCTCACATTTTTTCAGATTCAAGTAGCTAGAGATTTACCCAATGCGACATTCTCAAATATTGAAACTGATGAGTTTTCACATTTATTCATATATTATTTTACGTATGTGCATACGGCACTGATAGGCACGGTATGTGGTACGTGCCCACTTCTATTCGGAATATTTCGTTTGCTTCCGCCAACGTTCGGGCGAATCTCGGCTCCTGTCGAAGTGAGATATTTTCCAGCATTCATGACCTACATCATAAAAAAGGTGACGGGTTCACGCAGGTAGGTATGAATAAATATGCTTCCCGCCACCCATTTTGCGACCGATTAGCGTACGCCCGAACTATTATTGAACATCGAAATATTTTCAAAATAAAAATTTCTTCAAAAACGTGTTTACAATCTTAAGAATAGAGCGCTGTTGCTAAACTGCGAATTGTCGATTGTCTTTTTCCACGTCAATTGTTGCAGAATAATCTTTGTAGTGTTCTGGTGCAAAAAAAAAACAAATATAAGATAAACATGGGTAGATTAATAGCTGGTGGTCATTCAAGACATTTTCCAAATCAAAATCTCGCAAAAGGATTATGAAGGCCTCGTAAGTCAAAATTGATACTCATCTTGTACTAATAAAATTTTCCTTTAGTGTTTTGAGAACTGCAATGGTGGAGCATACTTCATTTTTGTGGAGAAAATACAATAATATTGAAATTGTAACTTTTTGTGAAAATTGTAAAAGACTTCTAAAAGTTCAAAGATTTCAAGGATTTCCGAAGGTTTTTAGAAAATTTTAAACATTTTACAAAAATCTAGAAGGTTTGAAGGGTTTTAGAAAGATTTCGGAGACTTTAAAAAACTTCAAAGATTTCATAAAAATTTCATAGATTTCAAAGACTTGGTAAGAAATTGAAAGATTTCACAAAGGTTTCAAAGATTTCATGAAATACTTCAATGCTTTCAAAGATCTCAAAGATTTCAGAACATTTCAGACATTCCTGGTGGAATTTTTTTTTCAGGACAACATAAAAAAAACATCACGTGCGTCCTAAACTACGATCCAAGACAGATTTATGTGTAAACGTCTTCGGTAAACGTTAACTGAATTTGAAATCTTACAAAAAGCAGAAGTCAAAAAAATTACTCTCACTTTCCCATACACATATCAATATACAGAAGAATACTGTACGAAGTAAAAAAAATTAGTCCAAATATAAAGTATAAAAAAATATATAAAATATATATATACCTGTATAATCACTTTTCCATACACATTTCAATATGTAGAAGTACTGTATACGAAGTCAAAAGAATAATTGAAGGGCTCCTTTGAGTGGGTGAAGAGAAGCAAGACGCACGACACAACGCTTATGTCAAAGCCTTGAAGGTCTCTCCACAATAGGACTTCATGAATCGACATAGTGTCGACACAGTGTGAATCACGTAGATACTGCATCGACGTTGTGGAGACACCTTGCATTACACTTTCGAGCTATGGTTTCACTTGACTCAGGCGCGACTCCCCATATCGAGGTCTAAGATGTTTACACATCAAAAGGCCAGGCTGATTATGTTTGCAAGGGATGCACTTTTCGTTGCGCAATAGTGCCACCTCTGCGGCAGTGGATGCCAACTCAAGTGCTATCGACAAAACCGATAATTGCCAGGACATCGCTAGTGTAAATCTTTTACCCCTTACTCCCACTCCTGTTACACCACCAGCTCTTGCCTCCTGGTCTCGCCGAATTCTCACGTCAAGCTGTCTCCGAAGGCCAAAGTGAAGCGCTTGCGCAGTTGCGTGAGATTTTGGCAAGATTCAGCGAATTTGAAACCTGACAACAGGCGTTTAATGAAAAATTAAATTCCACCCTTTTTGAAATAAAGTCGGACCTCACTAATAACACCAGGCGTATTGATTTCCTCGAAGCTGGTTCTGAAGTACAAAAGGAGGAAATTGTTCTTGTCAAGAAGGAATCTAAAGACTTAAAGGCAAAAGTGGTTGGACTGGAGCACGCGCTTAACATCAGCGAGCAAGCGGCACTGTAACACGCTTGCAATTCATGGTCTCCCGATGAAGCCCAATGAGGACGTCATGCCACCATGGATTCGATCGCCCGGGCTCTTGACGTTCCTCTTCTCAAAGATGATGTCAAAATCTATCGCATCATAAAAGCACCTTCACTGAATAACTCATCCGCCCCTTCGATCATTGTAGCTAAATTCTGCATACAAGATCTACGCGACAAACTGATTGAGAGACGCAAGGTCAAAAGAGATGTCTCAACTTCAAACTTGGGATGGACTGGAAACGATAAGCGCTTTATTTATGTTCGTGAGGCTTTAACTCCGCTCAATAGGAAAATATATGCCTTGTGCTCCAGGTGTCTGTAGAGACAAAAAATATCAAATATATTCGGATTTCTGGCGGATGAATTTCCTGTCGTAAGGAGGACGGTTTGCCGAGAATTCACCTTTTACACCTACTATCTGTTAAGATACTACAATAGCAACCGTTGTCTAAGTTCAACTGGCATTTAATTTTTCTTCGACTTACCTTAGCTCTAATGTGTTTCAAATTCTACTGTGACCTAGGAATATATATATCTTTGTCTACTACTCCATACCTTCTATTAATCTGGTTTATTTGCATAATTGATTATCTCAATTTCCTTACGTTATTTCTGAGTTTCTTCTATTGTACCTATTTTAATTCTCATAATCAGGATACTCTCTATTATGTTTCTTCTCAATACGCAACATTACCTTTTTTTTATATTAGTTTACTGCATGCTGGATATTCTGTACTGTGCCTCTCGAATATTATCGATCTCAACGTGCTGCTTCATTTTGTATTTGCTTTTGCGCTAATTCAGCTTCGCACCGTCTCTACATATTATCTATTATTTTGAATTGTACATACACAATAAGTTATATAGTGCCTATTGCTTTTTTACTTTTATGGATATTCTCAAGTATGATTTTTTATACTTTTCAATGTCCCTTATTTACCGTTCTCAAATGTGATCATGTGATCTGGATTTTGTTGGTTTTTAGTCTATTTGGCTATAGCTTTATGGAATGGCTTATTCATTTTCTTAACGAATTTCAGACACTTTCTTATCTAACTAAATTTGACCTTTACCTAATACCTTCATAATCGGAACTTTAAATATTTGTCACGTTAAGGCTCAGTCTTAACCTGCCCATTATCATGAATTCAAATACCATTTTATGTCCTGTTCCTATCATATCATAGCCGTGTCTGAGACCTGGCTCACGCCTAGCATTCCTTCTAGCCTAGTAGCACTTGACCATTACACACTTTTCCGTAGAGATAGAGATAAGAGAAGAGGGGATAGGGTATGTCTCTATATACATGACAGTTTGAGGGGCATACAGGTGAGAGTTAGCCCTCTTGCCAATCACCCTACTGCAGAGTACCTTTTTATCGATGTATCTTCGCCTCTGGACAGTGTTTTGGTGGGTGTGATTCACAAACTTCCGAATGCCTCTTACAGCAGGAGAGCTTGAGGATAATATCTTTGACCTTATTCCTAAATACAGTAACATTCTTCTCACTGGTGACCTAAATATGAATCTTAATGCTACCATCAACCTGAGTCATTATTAAAAATCAGTAGTTTTCTCCGCAGGATTATCTGTTGTTCCCCATAATTCCACCCACCGTCCTGATTATTCCAGTACGTGAATTGACTTGATGATTGTTGATGACTTAGATAAGGTGATCTCTTTCATCCAATATTCAATCTCATTTCTCTCTAACCATGACCTTATGAGCAACCTAATGCAAAGAAGAAATCAGCCCCCTGGATCACTTCTCACATCAAAGACTTAATGAAAGAAAGAGATAACAAACTAAGATTGGACAAAAGAATATAAAATAGCATCATTCAAGTCGAATTTCGTAAGTGGAGTAACGTAGTAGAAACTAAAATCAGGGATTCATTCAATCAATGCAATTACAATTCTACTAAAAACATGAACAAAAATGAAAATATCTGATTTCTCTTGAAGCGGCTGGGGCTTATGTCTCCTAAAGACGCAGCTTCTGATAATAATTTCTTCCCTGCAGACCTTTTAACTGCCTTTACCACTAAGCCTATACTGTCAGTACACACTGTTCCTTCCCCGACCTCTGCTCCATTTACCTTTGATGATACTAAATTTTTCTTCACTGATATCTCGCAAGAAACTAGTTAACAAACTCTATGATGTCAAATTAAATGCTTCTGGCTCAAATGGTATCTTAATTGAAATGATTCGTCTTGCTTTACCAGTAATTAGTCCTATTCTCTTGCATATATACAATGCATCTCTCCACGTGGGAATTTACCCTGACACATCAGCAACTAACATCGCACCTGGACTCTAACAATTTAATTGACCCAATGCAATTCGGGTTTCGGGCCAGTCATTGCACTTTTACGGCCTTACTTAAAGTTACTTCTGACCTTAAACTGGCAATTGATAGAAGATAGTTAACGGTTGTTGTCCTTTTTGACTTTTTAAAGGCGTTTGACACAGTCGACTATAATCTACTATTAACTAGGCTCAAATCGCTTAACCTCTCTAACATGGCTGTTGAATAGTTTGAATCTTATCTTAGCAATCGTTATGTAAGAGTAAAAAATAGCAATGGTGAGCGATCTGCTTGTGGGGAGGTCAAGAGTGGTGTCTCTCAAGGATCCACTCTTGCCCCTATGCTATTTATATTTATACTTCTGATCTCGGCAGCGAGCTTCGTTATTGCAAGTACCACAAATATGCTGACGATTTTAAGCTTCATCTCTCTGGGCCTATTGCTACTCTTAAGAACTTACTTCAAAAGGTACAGGAGGACATCGATTTGGTGGTGCAGTGGGCTTTGACCTGCGGCCTCACTCTCAGCCCAGTTAAAACAATGGCTATTATTATAGGACCTTATTCCTCTATATCACCTGAAACAATTGCAACCATACCTCCTCTCCTGATTGACGGACGTAGCATCCCCTTTACGGAATCGGTTAAATATCTGGGCTATTTTCTTTAACGCACTCTTTCTTGGAAAGAACAAGTTTCGAATAT
>JAUMHM010132372.1:0-18689 GCA_032362435.1 Melikaiella ostensackeni
TAACGCTCCACTCATGTAAAGTCGGCGTTCCCGGTTCAAATCCGGGCCGAGGTAGATTTTTTCTCATTTCTCCAAAACTCAATTTGACCAGTAATCGATACAAGAACATCAAAAATATTAATTAATTATAAACCTTATCTTTTTTGGTTGAGAATTCATCTTTCTTGGTTCAAAATATATTTTTTTCTTGGAAATTGAACTGCCTGTCGTATTCTTGACTTGAAAATTGAACTACTTGGTGAAAAATGCAACTCCTTTTGGTTGAAAATAACTTTTTTGTAAATTCAACTATTTGATTGAAAAATCAACTGTTTTGTTGGAAATTCGTCTCTTCTGCTTAAAGGTTCAAATATTTAGTTGAAAATTCAACTGTTTGATTAGTTACATTTTTTTTTAATTCATCTTTTCGGGGAGGAAAGTCACATTTTTGGTGAAAAATTCATCTTTCTCGGTTGAAAATAACTTTCTCGTTAAAATTTCAAGTTTTTGCGTTTGGAAATTAAACTCTCTTCGAGAAAATTGGTCTTCTTGGCTGAGAATTTTATTGTTTGGTTGTAAATGGAACTATTTGGTTAAGATCTACTTTTTCTCCTGGAAATTTAACTAATTAGTTGAAAATTCATCTCTGTAGGTAAATAAATGATATTTTTTGGTTAATAATTCATCTTTCTTGGTTGAAGATAACTTGTTTTTTGAACATTCCAATTTCCAGGTTGAAACTTCAATTGTCTTCTAAAAAATTTATCTATTTGGCTTGAACATTCAACTACTTAGTAGAAAATACAACAGTTTTTGGTTGAAGTTTAATCTTTTGCTTGAAAGATCAATGACTTAGTGGTAAATGCAACTGTTTAGTTGCAACTTATTATTTTTTTCTGAAAAAACCAATTATTTGGTTAAAAATTCAGCTTGTATGGTTGAAGATGGTATTTTTTCCTGAAAATTTATTTTCTTCGTGCTTAAAAGTCAATGTTTTTTAAGACATTCGACTTTTTAGCTTGAAACCTGAACTTCTTTGTTTGGGATTCATAAATCATTGTAAGAACGTCATTTTTTTCAATTAAAAATTCATCTTTCTTGATTGGAAATAACCTTTTCGGTGATAATTCAAATTTTTATTGTTGAAAAATCAACTCTCCTATAAAAAATTCGACTTTTTGGGTTCAGACTTCATCTTTCTCAGTTAAAAATATTTTTATTTCCCAAATTCATCTTTTGGGGCTTGAAAGTCAGCTTTCTCTAAAATATAAATCATTTATAAGAATAAAATCGACTAGACAAAGATTATGATTTTATGTTATTTATTTGAATTTGATGACAATTTTAGATGTGTAGGAAATTGTTGATTGATTTTCAGCTTTCGGAGGATAATTATAGTAAGTTTCAACTTTTAGAACATTTTCCATTAACCAAAAGAATCGTTATCATTCAATCAAGTAGAAACGTGATTTTTCTCCTTTTTTCAAGATTAATGACAATTTACGATGCAAACGGATTTCATTATTACTGCATAGTTTTTGGAGGATAATTATAGTCGTAAATACTAATTTTAAGAACCTCTTTTCATCTACTAAAAAATTGATTTCGGACCAAAAGAACAAAAATTCGCTATTATTCGATATTTTGAGCTTTATCGTGGATGTGCAAAGATAAAATTTTTTTTTTTTTTCTGTAACTTTTTATGAGAGATCCGGGTATCGAAGTACAACTTGAGACTACTCCAAATTTGAATGAAAAAATATCTTTTTGCTTTGCCCTACTACACAGTGATGAGGATGTTTCTGTTCAAGGGCCTTTTGCCGAAAAATTGTTTAAAAAGTTCGGAGTAAATCATGGTGTCGTAGTTTATCAAATTGTAAGCAGAATTAAGTGAAAAACAGCATACGGGATACAATATTTTCCGGAAAAATGAAGAAGCTCCTAACCATCTTCTAATGAAAAGCTTCAAAACTTTAAACGCTAATTTAACTATAGAAGTTGTCAAACGTAATTCTCCTTTTCTCAGAAAAATTTTAGGTCCCGTATGCTTTCTTTTGACAATTAAAGCATAATTTCTTTCAATGAGCCTTGTTTATCTGCTTATTAACCCTGTTTTTACAGTGCGTGTAAAAGAACTTCATAAATCTCCATTATTTTCTTACAAAATTAGGTGCGCTGTTAAGAAGAACCAGTCCACCAGTTTCAAGAAGTCGATCAAGAAGTCCACATAGAGCAAGTTCACCAAGGTTATCAGCATCCCCTCCTATTCTTCATCGACAGCAACGTCTTTATGTACAAATGCTGGATGATAGTGTTTTTTCTGGATATCTCCAAAATTACCCTGGCCGTTTATTTCCTTTGTGGGTTACAGATCCAATAGGAAGCGAAGGATCTCTTTCAGAACATCTTGTTTATATAAGAATGCCTAATCGCAGAGGTTTCTCCACAAGCATTCTGCCTCTTGATCATGACATTAATGTTAATGATGATATTCCTGAAGAACCCCGCTGTCTTCTGTCATTAGATAACAGCACTGTTCTGTCAGCATCACTTAGCCATTACTATCAAAATCGAAGACAATTTGCTACAGGTAGTCTCCCGCGCATTTATGTACAATTACCAGATGGTAATAACACTGTTTATGCAGGCCAGCTGGATTTTTTTCATGGCCGTTATCCCAGCTGGTTTGTCTGACAAAACTGGATATCAAGAACCAACTATCCAAAATTAGGATTTTGTTTTGTTTTATATGATAACAGGTAATATCCATTTTTGTGACTGGTCAAAACAAAAAAATCATTATATCTGTTAAATCAATAAGGTTAATATGAATATTATGTAAAATTCTTGAACGACACATCATTTATCTCTCATCCTTATTCCTTTCCTTGGTCTTTTTTCTTTTCACATGTATTTCTAGTCTGTACTCATCACCTCGTCCTGACTCTTACATATTACTTTCCTTAACACAACGTCTGAACAAAGGTCACAATTATTTAGCCAATGTGCTAATATTGCTCTGCCTCGTTCACATAGTATTCACCTCCTTCCTTCCTCCTCTTCCCAGTACTTATATTGCTCTTCTGCATTTCCACATCTCACACGTGCAACTCATTTTTGCGATCCTTTATCCCCCCTTTTTTATCAATATTTTACTACTTCCTCAACCCTTATTCATTATGGTCTCGCCATTTGCAATTGCAAAAAGCCACAAAGAAAATTTCTGCGTTATTTTCAACCCCAGGCGTGTTTCTGACGATACTTACGAGTATTTTGAATAATATCTACAATAATGGTGAATTTTGTAAGCGTGATTTCACAAATCTCACGTAATTTTCAACAGATTTTTGTTCACAGTGTACGTAATACATTCATTTACTTGTCATCCAGTGTCGACGCTATGTTGTTTTGATTATAATACTTCAGGCCGTGCGATACGTTGCTCTCAAGCAGATCCTTTGACAGCCTCATTGATGCCCTTCATTGATGATCTCTTGTTCATAATGTTCCTAATGTATATTCTAGTTCTAGATACTTTTCTTCTTTTGCGTTTTATTCATTATTCTATTCAGTGGTTAATTGATGTAATAAATGAACTTCAATGTTATTGTGCTGTTTACATTTTTAAACCTATCTCAAGGATCCTTGAAACACTTTTATTTTCAACAAATAGTAAAGTAGCTTTTACTGGACCGAATATCTAGTAATTTCTACTAGACAACTTGTGGAACAACCACACGTGGAATCGTAAGTACCACTGTACATCCAGTAACTCTTAACAGACAACTTGTTGAATAATCTAAAAACGGAGCTGCAAGCCTAACTCAACATCTGTTTGCTTTTACTGAAGAACTTGTTACCTACTTTAAACATGGAAATATTGGCCGTACTAGAAGTCTAGTAAATTATACTACATGTCTCGTAATGCTAACTAGACAGTGTTTAACTAGACTGGTAGGTGCGTTTAACTAGACAGCTTGTTGGATCATATTTTACCAGACTGTCCAGTAAGGCTAACCAGGATCTGCGTTACCCCAACTAGATCTTCTTCTCCGTGCATTATTTGAAGTATGCCCTGACCCACCAACATTACGCGAAAAATGTTTTCTCTAAGTATGAAATCATGACCAAGCTGAGCAGTTAAATCGTCATAAGGTAGATTGTTCATTCATAACGGCAGTCCCACCAAACCTCGGTCAGTTGAAAGAAAGTATGCATACAAAGCCGGAACCAAAGGAGTTCTGCATAATTTTCTGAATTTCTGGTTTGTGTTGTATACTGAGGAGGGCACCAGTGTCCTGCAGTTTGATCCTAAAGACGGAAAAAGACCCCTCATTACCAAATATTTTAATTAATTTTTGAAAATTAAGAAATTCATCGCTTATCGAAAAATTTTGATGTAGCTTTATAAGGTGTAACAATATTTGATGAAGCCTAAAGTATTGACTATCCTATTTTTATCCTGTGGGTTCCAATTTTGCTTTTTGATAACAGATGTCTGTTGAGCACGAATGTTATCTCCTACGAATCAGCAAACAAAAAGTTGTGAAAAACGGTCAAGAATTCCAGGAACGGAAAGAAATTGGCATTCACGAAAATTTTGAAATCGCGGAAACAAGAATTTTGCCCAAAGTATTCTTCTGAACTACATAACGAAAGCATTCATCAAGTACATTCGAATTCATTCTACTTTTTGTAGGTCTAATGTGTTTGTTACTCTTCCGCAATGTTCTGTTTTTAATTTCCAAAATTTCATTCTTGAAAATATTTTTACTAGATTAGTTGAGTATAGCTGAGGAGCAGCCTTTTTCGGAAATCCCTTAAAATGTTGTGAAATTTTTCTCGTACCTTTTACCGTTTGAGTAATGAGATTATACAAAAATTATAATAATTCTGATTCGTTATGTAAATTTATAATTTCCCGAAATAAAAAAATAAAAGACTAGGATTGGGTTCGGAGTTGTACGCTTTCTCAATTTTTTCTCGAAAATTTTAATTATTCATAAAACATTGTGAAAAAGATTCACCTTGAATAATAATATGCTTAAGTATGTATAGAGTTAGATACCTAATGAAGATTATTTTAATTTTATCGCTTTTTTCTTAAGCTAAATATACTTTATTGCGTCTATACCTATGTAGTATATATAGTGTGGTTCACGAAAAATGATTTTTTTTTCTTGGACGTATCACAACAGTTCAATTCTGTTGGTGAAAAAAAAAGACTTCCCTAATTTCGTCACATTTCTAGGTGCTTTTTTGGAAAAAAAATAGATTTGTCGCTGACAGAACTGTTGGGGATCATAAAAGGTACGATTGCTCGGGAACGCAGAGAGATCTCATAACTTCACCCCTTAACAATTTTTGTAAGGATTGCGAAAATTCCAGGATTTTTTTTCGAAGAATAGGGAAATGAACTGTTACAGAGATTAAATGACAAACTGTTTCAGCTGAGAACCAAAAAATACTTTGACAAGAATGTTCAAAGGTGAGGCTTTTGATGGCTCCTCCTTCATGAGAGCCCAATAAAATAACAACTAACCTGAAATTAACAAATCATTATTACTAATTGCTCCAAAGGAAGATAAACTTCATTTCTATAAAACAACTTTTATTATTTTTCTTTGAAAGTAATTTTTCCAAAAGTAAGTTAATCTTCTTTTGAAAAAAAGTAATCCTTACTAATTAATCTTTCTCCTTACAATAAGTTTACTGCCATTTCCTGAAATTTTCATGATCGGGAAATCGCTAATAGCCTCCTATATCATTTTTTTCATATAATATATTTTTTCTGTTCACCAGCGAAATTTCCTGATGAATGAAATCTTTACAAAAAATGTAGAGTGGTCAAATCATGGAATCATCTGTATGCGCTCTGGCGCAATTCCAGCCTTCTATGACATCTACCAACTACAAACTTTTTCCTTCAGTTACCTAAAAAAGAAAAATTTCGCCCATTATATTAACGGTAATTTTTATATAAAAGTATTATTCTAATGTCAACGCTTATATGTTTTTGTCAGTAGAAAACTACAAAAATCACAATTTTTACATAAAATTGATGCTAAATATCTATATAGAATTGCGATACGGCTGAGAAATAAAAATCTTTTTCTGTGAACCATCCTAGTATAGGTGATTAACAAATGGTCGATTTAAATATTTCTAAAGGTTCTATGAATAATGAATCAATTAGATGTACAAAATTCTGTTATCTGAGATCAACCATATTTCTCCCTCCAAACTTTTTAAAGTATAAATAAGGCTCTGTAATCCGACTGACAATGTTCACACTTATACTCAATTCTAAACCTCAGACTAATATAATAAACTGCTGATTAAATTCTTTCAAAATTTGTTTTCAATCTTCCATAGTTGTCTCTATCCAAAGAAAAATGAAAATTTCCATTGTGCTCTTCACCTGCATAGCTTTGCTTGACTTTACAAGTAAGTGTAATGTAATATAATAATAAAAATAATGATAATAATAATAATAACAAATAAGAAACACGGTTGTTAGAGGTGAGTAAAAAGCTCGAAATTTTGATTTGAGTTCGACTTGATTGAAACAGTTTCGAGCCACCCGAAAGCTTAGAACTTTCATGTTTTAATTATATGGCTTCTTTTTGGTTAAAAATTCATCTTATTAGGTAGTAAATTTAACTATTAGATTTAAAATTAATCTTTTATGGTAAAAAAATTATCTTTTTGAATAAAAATTCATCATTCTTGGTTGAAAATAACTTTTTTTCTGAAAGTTCAGCTTTTCGGTTTGAAAATTCAATTGTCTTCTGAAAAATTCATCTTCTTGGCTTAAACATTCTAATATTTGGTTACAAATGCAACTGTTCTTGGTTAGAGTTTGATCTTTTGGCTTGAAATTTCAACTGTCGTTAGGCTTAACAATTGAAATTAACATTAAAATATTCCAATATCATTTTCCATACGTAAAAAACAAACAACATAATTTGTCATAACAATTGTCATAACAAAGTTGTTATGGCAATCTTGTAGGGCTTTTAAAAAGCAACGTTTTTCTTTCTTCAATTTTTTTTCATATCGCGCATTGTTTGGCTTAAAATTTTCATTTTCGTTTCTTTTTTTGAATTTTGTAAATGCTATAACTCTCATAATTTCTTTTCGTCGAAACAAGTAAAATAAATAAATAATTCGACTTTGTGAGTTCTACGAATAGCCGTTCATATGATTTGTAAATTTCGAAAAAAAATGGTCCCAAAAATTTTGAAAGCGCTCTAGATTTTTGAATTTTTATCCAAAATGGCTGGATAATGAACTTGACCTTCAGTTTTCGACTCTAAAGGAGTGCACCAAAGGCCAATCTAATAGATTAATTCTTTCGAAAGGTATCGTGCTCACAGACAGACATATATACATATATACAGACATTCATATAGAAATGCATACATACAGGCAGACACATTCGTAAGAAATTGCTTTGCGGGTTCAGAGGGTCTCAAGAAATGCACATCTGTCAAAAACGGGGAAAGGGGGGCCAAATTTTATCCAAATCCAATTTTTTCTCTGATGAGAATGTAAAAAGCAAAAGTCATCATTTTTGGTTAAAAATTTATCTCACTTGGTTGAGAATTTAATATTTCAGGCTCAAAATTCAACAGTTTTCTAAAAATTTCGTCTTTTCTGCTTGAAAGGTCAACTTTTTGGGTTTAAAAGTAAACTTTTTTTAGAACATTCGACCTTCCATCTTGGAACCTCAACTTTTCTTTTGAAAATTCGTCTTTTTGGTATGAAAATTCATCTTTTATTGTAAGAAAGTCCTCTTTCTGAATACAGAATTCATATTTCTTGATTGAAAATAACTTTTTTGGTGTAAATTAACATTATAAATGTCAAAAAGTTAACTCTCTTAGAGAAAATTTATCTTTTTGGGTTGAAGTCATCTTTTATGGTAAAAAACTCATTTTCTTCGCTCAAAAAATTCCTCTGTCTTACCAAAGCTAATAACAATTTACAATGCATACGGATTTAATTATTACTGCATAGTTTTTGGAGGATATTTATAGTCCATCGAGAGTCAAATACTAATTTTGAGAAATCATTTCATCTACTAAAAAATTGGTTTCGTACAAAATAAATAAATTCCGTATTATTCGTTATTTTGAAATTTATTGTGAATATACGAACATAAGATGTATTGTTTTCATCTGTAACATTTTGTGAGAGATCCGGGTACCAAACTGCAACTTGAGACCACTCCGAATTTGAGAAAAAAAATTTTTTTTTTTTCTTTGCCTACTACACACTGACGACGATGATCCTGTTCAAGGCCCTCTTACCAAAAAATTGTTCAAAAACTTTGAAATGAATTACGGTGACGTAGTTTATCAAATTGTGAGCAAAATTGACTCGAAAGTAGCACACAAGATTGGATGTTCTCCGAAAACATTAAAAAGCCTCTAACCATCTCCTAATGGAAAGCTTAACAACATTAAATGCTATTTTTTAATTTGCCTTGCTTATTAACAACTATTTTTACAGTGCGTGTAAAAAACTTCATAGATCTTCATTATTTTTTCACAAAATTAGGTGCGATGTTAAGAAGAACAAGTCTACCAGTTTCAAGAAATCAATCAAGAAGGCCACCAAGTTCACGTTTGTCGGGGTCGTCAGCATCACCTTTTTTTATTCATCGACGACAACTCTTTTATGTACAAATGCCAGATGATCGTGTCTTCTCTGGATATCTCCAAGATTACCGTCCCCGTAACTTTCCTTCGTGGGTTAAAAATCCAAGACGAAGCGAAGAATTTCTTTCAGAACATCTTATTTATATAAGAATGGTCAGTCGCAAAGGATTCACTTCAAGCATTCTGTTTCTTGATCATGATATTGATGTAAATGATGATATTCCTGAAGTTTCCCGCTGCCTTCTGACATTAGATGAAGACCCTATTCTATCGGCATTACTTATGCCCTACTCTCGAAATCATGAACCGAATCCTAGGCTCCCGCGCATTTATGTACAAATACCAGATGGTAATAACACTCTTTATGCAGGCAACCTAGATTATTTTCGCGGTCGTCGTCCTAGCTGGCTTGTATGACAAAACTTGATATCAAGAGCCGGATATTGAAAGTCAGAAATATATTCTTTCATATATGATAACAGGTGGGGGAGTCCGGGGCAGATTCGCCCAGTGTAGAACGCTGCAATATTCCATTGTTTATTCCATATTACAAAAAAATTTAGGAACAAATGGGACAAAATGTGAGTAATTAACATCAAAATTATGACTCTTAAACTTATAGGCTCATTTAACGTGATTTTTTTTCAATTTCGTTTATTCCAAATAGAAGAATAAATCCAAATTTTTCTTGTATGTTATGATTTTTTATTGAAACTTCAAAGTTTTTTGTTCTTCCCTTTGCTTTTCGGCGCAGTATATTCAACTCGTTTCTGTATTCTCTGTCTTCTCTTCTTTCTTCTTCATTGATGGGCGAAAGTGGCCCAGTCTGAATTCCATAATAAAAATACAAGCCGCAACAAAAAAGAGCAAAGATTCTAAAAATTTAGAATAGAAAACGTAATTAGATAGTATGTTCTTACTTTTGCGGATGGCCACATTTACTTATAATATTTCACGCGACTTTCAGCAAGCAGAACGATAAAACGTCAAAGTTTACTTTTGAGGTTATGGCTCATATGAAAACATATGCGATACCATAGTTTGTTTGATGCGCATAGAAATGAGGCGAATTTTCATTGACATTACTTAGGTTGAAAGCGCTACCTCTTGAGGTATTCAAAAATTACTTTTTGAATCTCGTTTTCCAGAAAAACATCAGTGGGCGAATGTGCCCCGCGGGCTATTCTGACCCGGTCTCTTCTGATGTCCATTTTTGTCACTGGTGGTCACAAGAAAATCTTTATATCTTTCTAAACAAGAATGTTAATATTAAAATTCTGTGAAATTCCGGAATAAAACATCATACTCGTAGTACGAAAATCAGTCTTACTTTTTAACTGCATAATTTTACAAGCAAGTGAAATATAATATATATGTATATACACCACAGAAGGGTAGGGTGCGGTCAAAAATGCCACCAAAATTTCCTTTCCTCAACACTGTGTCCAAAAGAAATTAGGTATTGCCTTCTTTTTACTTAAAAATGGACGTAAGACATTAGAATTCAAAACTATCATCACAATAAGAATATATGTGTTTCATAGTCTATCGTATTATATATGATTTTCATAAATACTGTCTGATGGTACTTTTCGCCCCGCAGGTTGGGTAAAACGTGCCAACATAAATGAAACGAAATCTGTTATTTTAAATTGAACAGAAAGAACTCAAATTAGATAGCAACATAATAATATCATTGTTTGGATGACTTATATGTTTAGAGACTTATTCGTCATCTTCGCAATTAATGCATGCGAAAATTGTTGACTGCCAGTTCGTGACACACTTTTTACGAGCCCAATTTTTGCATATGTGACCCTGAGCAAATTGTTAACAAGGAATGCCTTCTGAATGAACTCCACAACTGTCATGAAAACTCACGGGCGCATTCAGCCGATTCAGGGGTAGAAACTGCTACTTGGAACTTCTTGCGCCCTCCCCGCCCCCCGACGTTTTTATAATTTACAATCAAAATTTTCGAAACAATACAAAATATTTTGAACTTTTCCAGGGACATATCTTTCGTCAACAGAAGTGTCAATCCTTTTCGACCCACCAACATTACGCGAAGAATGTTTTCTCTAAGTATGAAATCATGACCAAGCTGAGCAGTTAAATCGTCATAAGGTAGATTGTTCATTCATAACGCCAGTCCCACAAAAAATTCGGTCACTTAAAAAAAAATTATGAATACAAAGCCAGAACCAAAGGAGTTCGGCATAATTTTCTGCATTTTCGGTTCGTTTTGTATACTGAGGAGGGCACCAGTGCCCTGCAGTTTGGCCTTAAAGATGAGGAAAGACCATTCATTACCTGATAAATGTGATAAGAATTCTTCACCCTGAATGAAACTTGACAAGTTTAGAAACTTTCACAAATTTTCATTTGTCTCTAAAAGTTTTCCTGATTTCGAAAAGTTTTAAACATTCCCAAATATTTTAATCAATTTTTAAAGAATGGGAAATTTATCGTTTCTCGAAAATATAATTTTGTAAATAAAATAATCATCGTTAATTTTGTTGTCATATCAATCATTTCAAAATATTGGTATTGCACGAAGCTTGTCTCAAATTACTAAATTTCACGTGTAGCGTTTGAAACCGGGACTGTGAATAAAGAGGCTCATAAATCAGGATGGACTAGTCCTTCCGAAAATTCGGGACGACTAGCCAAACTTATGAAAAATATTTGAATATTTATCCCGAATTTCAGAACGACAAGACACCTCGTTTAAAGAAAGTGAACATTTTGGAATAAATTTAAAACCTTCCAATTAGACAATTATAAACGTAAGAGTAATTTAAATGTAGCTGTATAAGGTGTAACAATATTTGACGAAGCCTTTAAGCATTACCTATCCTCTTTTCATTCTGTAGGTTTTAATTATGCTTCCTGATAACAGACTTCTGTTGAGCACGCATGTTATCTACCACGAATCAGCAAGCAAAAAATTTTGAGAGGAGGTCAAGGTCTCCAGAAGCGTAAAAAAATTTGCATCCACGAAAATAATGAAACCGCGGAAACAAGAATTTTGCCCGAAGTATTTTCCTAAACCACAAAACTGAAGCATTCATCTATTCAATTCTAATTCATTCTACTTTTTCTGGGTCTGATGCGTTACTTTTCCGCACTGTTTTGCTTCTAGTTTCCAAAATTTCATTCTTGAAAATATTTTTACTAGGTTAGTTGAGTATAGCTGAGGAGCAGCCTTCTTCAGAAATCCCTTAAAATGTTGAAAGATTTTTCTCTTACCTTTCACCGTTTGTACTGAATTGATGAGATTATAAAAAAATTATAATAATTGTATTTCTTTATGCAAATTTATAATTTCCTAAAATAAAAAACTCAAAAACTAAGAGTGGGTTCGGAGTTGTACGCTTTCCCAATTTTTCGTCGAAAATTGTAATTATTCATAGAACATTGTGAAAATGATTAACCTTGAATATCAATATGCTTGAATATGTATAGAGTTGAATACCTAATGAAGATTATTATAATTTTATTGCTTTTTTCTTGAAATAAAGATACTTTATTTCCTCTATACCTATGTAGTATATATAGCGTGGTTCACGAAAAATCAATTTTCATTTTTTCTTGGACGTATCACAATAATTCAATTCTGTTGGTGAAAAAAATGCTTCTCCAAAATTAACACATTATTATTTTCAATTGGTCCAAAGAAAGATCAACTTTCTTTCTATAAGATCACTCTTATAATTTTTCCTGAAATGTGATTTTTCAAAAAGTAAGTTAATATTCCTTTGGAGAAATTAATGCTTATCAATTAAACTTTTTTCCTAACAATAAGTTTTCTAATATTTCCTGAAATTTTCATGATCGGAAAATCGTTGAGAGTCTCCCTATAACATTTCCTTTTCATAATATATATTTTTTTCTGTTCACCAGCTTTTTAATTTTTCATCTTAACCCTATGACAGTTCTTTCTACTATTCTACGGGAAAAATTTCCTGATTTATGAAATCTTTACAAAAAATGTTTGGTGGTGAAATCATGCAATTATCTCTATGCGCACTTAGGGAATCATAGCTTTTTGTGACTTCTTCCAACTGCAAATTTTTGTTTCCAGTTACCGACAAGAGTAAAATTTTGCACATTATATCAACGGTAATTTTCATATAAAAGTATTACTTTAATATCAACACTTATATGCTTCCATAAATAGAAAATTACAAAAATCACAATTTTCACATAAAATGGATAATAAATATCTATACAAAATTGCGATACGGCTGAGAAAAAAAATCATTTTCTGTGAACCATCCTAGTATAGGTGGTAAACACATGGTCGATTTAAATATTTCTGAAGGCGCTATGAGTAAAGAATCAAGTAGATATAAAAAATTCTGTTATCTGAGATCAGCGATGTTTCTCCCTGCAAACTTTATGAAGTATAAATAAGGCTCGATAATCCGACTGACAATGTACACACTGATACTCAATTCTAAACCTCTAACTAATTTAATACACCGCTGGTAAAATTCTACTAAAATTCGTTTACAATTCTCTATATCTGTCTCTATCCAAAGAAAAATGAAGATTTTTATTCTGCTTTTCGCCTGCATGGTTTTCATTGACTTTTCAAGTAAGTTCAATGTACTACAATAATAATAATACCAATGACAAATAAGAAATACCGTTGGAAGGGGTGAGCAAAAAGCTCGAAATTTCGAGTTGAGTTCGACTTGATTCAAACAGTTTTGACCCACTCGAAAGCTCAGAACTTTCATGTTTTCATTATATGGCTTTTTGGCTAAGAAACTCAACAATTTTGGTTGTAAATGTAACTCTTTGGTTAAAATTTATGTTTTTTTTCTAAAAATTGAACTATTTGGTTGAAAACTCATCTTTGTAGGTAGGAAATTCAACTATTGGGTTTAAAATCAATCTCCTATGGTAGAAAAATCATTTTTTTGAATAAAAACTCATCTTTCTTGGTTGAAAATAACTTTTTTGCTGAAAATTCAACTTTTTGGGTTGAAAATTCAATTGTCGTCTAAAGAATTTGTCTTCCAGGCTCGAATGTTCAACTATTTAGTTGAAAATGCAACTGTTTTCGGCTGGAGTTCAATCTTTGGCTTGAAACTTCAATTATTTGATGATATATGCAGCTGCTTGGTCGCAATTTTTTTTTCGCAAATTTCTAAGAATTTCGTCTCTTTAGCATGAAATCTCAACTTTTTGCGTTTAAAAGTCAATTGTTTTCCAAAAAATTCGACATTTCAACTTAAAATCTCAACTTCTTCATTTAAAATTCGTCTTTTCTGTTTGAAATATTTCACCTTTTATTGTAAGAAAGTCATCTTCCTCAATTAAGAATTAACATTTCATTGCTGAAAATCACTTTTTTTGTGTAAATTAACATTTTTAATGTGAAAAAATCAACTCTTTTATAAAAAATTTTTCTTTTTGGGTCGAAAGTTCATCTTGTATAGTAAGACTTATTTCCTTCGATTAAAAAATTCATCCTTCTAAGCTAAAAGTATATATCATTTTTCGAAAATTCATCTTTTCGGATTTGAAAGAGAACAATTTTCTAGGATATAAATCATTCATAAAAATAAAATCTACTAGACAGAAGTTATGATTTTGTATAACTTATTTAAATTTAATGACAGTTTAAGACGTATAAGAATTCGTTTTCACTTTGTAGCTCTCGAAGGATAATTGTAGGTGTAAGTTTTAACTTCTAGAACCTTTTTCATTAACCAATAAAATTGTTGCAAATAAGAAATATATCATTTAATCAAGTAAAAACGTGATTTTTTTTCTTTTTTTCAAGAAAAATGACAATTTACGATGCATATGGATTTTATTATTACTGCCTAGTTTCTATCTTTCTTCATTTTGAGATTCATCGTGGATGTGCGAACATAAGATACATTTTTTTCATCTGTAACATTTTGTGAGAGATCAGGATACCAAACTACAATTGGAGACCTCTCCAAATTTGAAAAAAAAATTTACTTTTACTACTACACACTGATGACGATGATCCTGTTCAAGGGCCCTTTGCTGGAAAATTGTTTAAAAAGTTTGAAATAATTGACGGTGTCGTAATCTATCAATTTCTAAGAAAAATTGACTTCAAAGCAGCATACAGGATAGGATATTTTCCGAGAAATTCGAAAAGCTTCCAGCCATCTCCTAATGGAAAGCTTCACAACATTAAACGCTTATTTAACTTTAGAAGCTGTCAAACGTAATTCTTTTTTTTTTTTACTTTTCGATCCCGTATGCTTGCTTTTGACAATTAGCGTATACTTTTTTTAATTTACCTTGCTTATCTCCTTATGAACAACTATTTTTACAGCGCGTGTAAAAGAACTTCATAAATCTTCATTATTTTTTTTAAAAATTAGGTGCGATGTTAAGAAGAACAAGTCAATCAGAATCAAGAAGTCGATCAAGAAGTCCACCATGTGGACGTACATCGAGACCGTCAGCATCACGTTCTGTTATTCATCGAGGACAAAATTTTTACTTACAAATGCCAGATGATAGTCTTTTTCTTGGACACCTCCAAGATTATCGTGCCCGCCAATTTCCTTCGTGGATTACAGATCCAACACAAACTGAAGAATCTCTTTTACAACATCTTGTTTATATGAGAATGGCTAGTCGCAAAGAATTCGCTTCAAGTATTCTGTTTTTTGATCATGATATTGATATCAATGATGATATTCCTGAAGTTCCTCGCTGTTTCCTATTATTAGATGACGGCACTATTTTATCGGCATTACTCATGCCCTACTCTCGAAACCGAGAACCGATTCCTAGGCTCCCGCGCATTTATGTACAAATACCAGATGGTCATAACACTATTTATACAGGCCAGCTGGATTATTTTCGCGGTTGTCCTCCTAGCTGGCTTGAATGACAAAACTCGATATCAAGGGTCGGATATTAAAAATCAGGAATATTGTCTGTGATATAAGATAACAGGTTGTATTCATTTTTGTCACTGGTTGTCACAAGAAAATCATTATATCTGTTAAATCAAAAAGGTTGATATGAAAATTATGTAAAATTCCTGAATAAAACATCATTTTTGAAAATGAGTCTCACTTTTTAACTGAATAATCTTACAAACAAGTGAAATATAATATATATTATATAATATATAGTAATATGTTTATCATCGGCCACTAGGACGTAGAAAATGAAAACCCTATCCGCTACTTCATTGGTTACATGTTTTTACGTTCCTCCATTCATCCATTCTGCCATTTCTCTCTCATTCTTGTTTATTTCTGTGGTCTTTTCCTTTTTCTCATGTATTTCTCGCCTGTGCTCATTACCTCGTTCTGACACATATGACTCTCCTCAACTAGCCTCCGTTATTCTACTTTGCATTCCTTGCCTTAAGTGTGATATGTCTCCTTCTATCGGCTCCTGTTCTACCCTTTAACCCCCTCCGTGTGCTTTTCTAACTAATTCCGTTGACTATCCATTCCTATTCAAGTACGTTTCTCTTTCTTCCGTTCCATTTCCTTTTGTAACCGATTCTCTATCCTCTAAGCAAGCTCAAACTATCTTTCTGCCCTCACTTGCCATAACCTTTTCCTCATATTTGTATGCCCTATTCCCCGCTTTTATTTTACTTTTCTCTCAATCTACTTCATTTAATACTATATACCAAGCCGTGCATCTGTGTAATCCCAAAGTCCATTTCATGTATTTCATGCGCACTTTTTCTACATCTTGATATTCTTTCCAACCCCATACTTCTACACCATAGGTTAGGATGGGGTCAAAAGTGCCAAAATTTACTTTCCTTAACACTGTGTTCATAAGAAATTAGGTATTGACTTGTTTTGTACTCAAAACTGGACGTAAGAAATCAGAGTTTCAATCTATAATTACAATAAATATATATGTTTTTCATCCATTATATTATATATAAGTTTTATAAATACTGTCTGATGGTACTTTTCGCCCCGCACGTGGGGTAAAACGTGCAAACAAAATGAAACGAATTTGGTATTTTGAATTGCACATGAGGAACTCAAATTATATAGAAACACAATAATATCATCGTTTAGATGACTCACATGTTTAGAGACTTATTCGTCGTCATTTTCGCAATTAATGCAGACGAAAATTGTTGACTGCCTCTTCATAAAACACTATAAATTTTCTTTACCGTTCTCATTCTCTTAATCAACGTATCTATCCCTGGTAATTCTGGTTCTTCTACCTGATTTTGTTATCCTTTCTCCTCCTATTCCCTTTTCTTCTTTGCCTGATTCCCTGAATCATCAACGAGTCCCAGAAGGCATCTTTCACATCACGACTACCACCATCAACTGAATCGTAGCATGATGTAGCAAATAGCCTTATGAATACCACTTTTATTCTGACCCATAATGATATAGGAGATACACATTCATACTTTCCACATCCTGTTTTGCTCCCTCAAACACAATCAGACCGACTTACTGGCTTCCATTAGATACATTATCTACTCCTGACCAAAGTCCTAGTCAATTTCCTATTTCTCTTATCACACATCCCTTCTTCCTTATTCACGGTACACACAAAATATGTGGCTTCTTTACGAGCATTGTATCCTACAATTCCCTTTCCTCAAGATTATTTACACCTCTAGCATTCCAAACATCCAGTTTCCATCCATCGCCTGAAACTTTTCCAAGGACATGTCTTTCGTCAACAGAAGTGCCAATCTTATCCGAGGCTATATTATTATTTGTATTATTCATTATCTAAAGTATGCACCGAATTACTAACATTATGCGAAAAATGATTTCCGTAAGTATAAAATCATGTCCAAACTAAGCAGCTAAATTATCATAAGGTAGAGTGTTCATTCATAACGTCAGTCCCACCAAACTTCGGTCACTTAAAAAAAAGTATGAATACAAAGCCAGAACCAAAGGGGTTCTGCAAAATTTTCTGCACTTTCGGTTTGTGAGGTATACTGAGGGGGGCACCAGTGTCAAGAAACTGTGGACCAGGTTATTTCGTGCAGTTTTACTGAAAAAAATACACTTAAAAGAAATATGACATCTTTCTCACGAGTAGAATTTTCGACAAATAATAGAAATTTTTTGGATACTGCACGTATATAGCTCTATGAGATGTAATAATATTTGACTAAGTCTTTAAGCATTAACTATCTTGTTTTTATTCGGTGCGTTGAAATTATGATTTTTAATAACAGGCTTCTGTTAAGCACGAATGTTATGTCCTACGATTCAGCAAACAAAAATTTGCGGGAAACGGTTAAGACCTTCAGTAACGTAAAAAGTTTGCATCCACGAAATATTAAAATCGCGGAAACAAGAATTTTGCCCAAAGTATTTTTCTAAACCATCGAACTGAAGCATTTATCAATTAAATTAAAAAGAATACTACTTTTTCAGGGTCTAATGCGCTACTGTTCCACATTACTCTGTTTTTAGTTTTCATAATTTTGTTCTTGAAAATATTTTTACTGGGTCAGTTTAATACAGCTGAGGAGCATCCTTTTTCAGAATTCCCTTAAAATGTTGAAAGATTTTTCTCATACCTTTCATCGTTGTAGAAAAATCGCAATGTTCAGGAAATTTTAAAATTCTGAATGCTCGTAGAAAAATCGTATTTCAGGTAAACGCACCAGTTTGTGAACGCGTATAAGTTGTGAACGCTTTTTTATATTTTCATCTACTGATTTAGCAAATGATAAAATAACTTATGATAATAATTATAAAAGTTATCCTAAAAGAATAAGCATCAAAAGTGATATGATATGTCAGTGTGAACTTCGAATATTTTTTAAATAAACCCCTGTTTTTGATGTGCCTGTCACCGTTAGCGTCGTGGTATCAACAAAATCGTCCATCTTACTGAAAACTCTTTTGACAGTTGAATTACGTTTATCCATGAGAAACGCACGAAAGACGAGGTAATTTAGAAAAAAACGTCTCAATGAATCACCCGTGTCAATATATTTCGTCTTGGATTTCGTCTTGATGATGGGCAATTAAGACATATCCAAGACTTGTTCAAGACGTCTGGGAAGTC
>JAUMHM010132387.1:0-18683 GCA_032362435.1 Melikaiella ostensackeni
TCTGATGTAGAAAGAGTGCAAGCTGATGTGTACTTACATAATGCAGCTCAGTTATATCTCAAGTTAGAGGCAAAGTTAATGATTTCTGCCAGTCCAATTCAGTATTTTGTCCGTGAACTTGAAAACATAGAAAGACTCAGCATGAAAGTGCAACAAAATGAATTAAAGCGGATGTTGTGGGAGAAACAAGTTCCATCGATCAAAATTATCCGAAATGTTATTCAAAACAGCCCATTTTTGCAAAGTTATGATACTTTTTACGCTGACTATAAACGCGAAAAGTTTTACAGGACGAATTTGCATATGTAAAGCCAAAAAAATGTTTCTTTGCAATGTGAGGGTTGAAAAACAATATTTCCACTGTGTTGGTCTGACTGAAACACTCAGGGCCATGTTCCAAGATAAGTCATAGCAACCTATACCTCTATTTACTCACTGTTTAAGTGATGTCGTTTTTAGAGATTTTACAGACGGTCCTGTTTTCCAATCAAATTATTAATTCAGAAGCAATTCAGAGGCAATAAAAATAATTTTTTACCAAGACAGCTTTGAAGATGTCGATTCTGTGGTTCCAGCAATTTGTAAATATAAAATGCTTGCAGTATACCTCAGTCCTCAGTAATACCTCAGTCTTGGTAATCTTTCGCCTTAACTTCGCTCTCATATTAACACCATTCAGCTTGTTGCTTTATGTCGAGAAAAGACCTTTGACCATGCAAAAGTGAGTGGCGCAATTGTGGAAGATATTTGAAAAATTGAGACGGAGCGAATTGAAATCGCAACTAAAAAGTGGATCGAAGGATCCGTAGTTTTTATCTCTGGAGATAATGTGGGAAGTCATGCATTAGGTGAGTTTGTTGAGAACTTTAGCAGGTCCACGTTCTTCCGCAGGTATTATCTGATTGAAAGATGAAATACTAATGGACCAGAGTGTCCTCATGATGATATCGATGGACTTGATGTGCATGCTACAATTAATAGCGATGCAGATGAGTTGGTTCAGGGTGGCGGTAAGGAGGAAGAGATGGGTAACGCAGAAGATAATATCAGCGAGTGTAGTTCGATTTCCTCCGACTTAAGTGACTCATCTCATAATGAGTCAAGCAGTGACGAATCAGATGACGAAATGGCAGAGAATGCGTATTTCGCTGGGCCATGCCTAAAAAGGACTGTCGAATCATATAAAAAGGCACTGAAGGCAATGCCAGTTCAGCTGCTATTTAACTGAGTCCGACGATGTATTCAAAGTTGTTTAGAATTGCTTAAATCTATGAAAATTATCTAAAATTTATAAAAGTGCTTTGGAGCTAATTGCCGAACGGGAAAAGTGAAATGATCCAATAGCCGAACGTCACTGCACTAATAACCGAATGAAAGAATATTATATTTCAGTTATTATTTATGTGATCATTAAGTAAGTTGTTTAGGTACAAATCATATGAATAGGCAACAAGAAAAACCTTTTCAGGAACTAAAACCAATAGAATACTTACCACATCTCTTGAAAACATTGAAAAATTTGTACTTGGTCTTGTAAACAAACTTACATGAGGGAACTAGCGCAAAATCAAAAACCGATCGATGACACTTCGAAGCACGTTCGGTTATGAGGCAGATCGAATATTCCTTCTACTAATAACTAAATTTGAAATATTTCTCAGATACTATTGTTACTTTTCTCATTTTGAAAAGTGACATTAAACTCATTGAAGATTCAACTTTCCCAAATATCCCAACTCTCTCAATAATCCTCAAAGCTGTGTTAAACGCACTCCATTCTGTGGTTTTTTTAAATCTCTAAAATCTGTTACCTTCTGCAGTCGAACTTTGATTAGAAGCGCTTGCATTCGCCTGAATATTTGGTCAGGGGAGTGGGAAACTACAGAAAACCAAAACTTCCGAGCACAGCCCGTTACTGACGGACAAAATTGGATGAAGGCATTCGATAGCATCGAGTGCCCACATCCATTTTCGGTTCAAACCTCCTGCTCGACAGTAGTTGAACGCAGTGACAACACAACTAAGCGAAAATCCTAAAAGGTCACCCATCCAAGCGCTCACCGTGCTCGTCCGTGCTTAACATTCAATATATCGAAGAGTCGAGAATCATTACCCAGTTACTGCCGTCGATCCAATTCCAGTTAATAATAAACAAGAATTTTTAAATCTTAGAAAATGCGTTTGTGTTGATTTCGTAGTTGATTAAAGAATTAAAAAGTGTACAAGGAGTGAAACATATTATGTGTTATCAGTAAAATTTGTCAATGAAATGAAATTATGGGTGGTGCATCATATCGAGACAAGAGAGTAGCTCACATTGTGTTCTGAACACAAAATACTTTGGCAAAAGTTTTAGTTCTGTGTGAGGCGAAACTTTCAGTTTTTAGGTTTAGTATATTTATGAAATGAAAGTTTTATATATAAAAACGAAAGAATTAGATGTGAACTTTCTGCGATCGATGCATGACGAACTTATGGGTACACGTGAGGATTAAATGTGAAATTTTTGTGATCAATGCTGCAAAATATTTCAGTTTTAAATTTATTAGTTTTTATTATGTACCCAACATGAAGAACTGATGAAAACACGTGAGTATTAAATCTGAAATCTTTGTGATCAATGCTAAAAGAAATTCAAGTTTTGAATTTATTAGTTTTTATCATGTACTCAACATGGAAAACTTATGGGTACACGTGAGGATTAAATGTGAAATTTTTGTGATCAATACTGCAAAAAACTTCAGTTTTAAATTGATCAGTTTCTATCATGTACCCAACATGACGAACTTATGGGTACACGTGAGAGTTAAATGTGGAATTTTCGTAATCAATGCTGGAAAAAATTTCAATTTCGAATTTATCAGTTTTCATCATGTACCCAACATGACGAACTGATGGATACACGTGAGGATTGAATGTAAAACTTTTGTGACCAATGCTGGGAAAAATTTCAGTTTCAAACCTAATAACTTTTATCATGTAGCCAACATCATAAAATTATCGTTGCACGTGAGGGTTGAATGTGAAATTTTTGAAATCAATGCTATAGCTACCTGCCCATAGTGGCTATCTATCAGCTATCTACTTACATTCTGCCATAGCAGGAAATCGTAACCGTTATAAAATAATCAGGTGAAGAAGACTCTAGATAAATTGAATAAACAAGTAACGTTTTGTACCATTAATAAATGCCTTGTAAGAAAAACTTAATTAAATGGAAAAACCTTTAAAAATAATGAAGAACATGAACGGAAATTTGAAAACGTTCTGAATATTCAAGGTAATATACAAGAATGGAATCTGAATATTCAATTGACTCAATTTCAAGATTATTTGACACATAGTTTTCAAATATTTCAAACGTAGAAACTCCACGAAAGGTAATAAACCTTTTAAGGTTGGGCGAGAACTTCAGTAACAAACATGGGGAAAATCTATATTCAGTTTCTTGAAATCATCATAGACAGGCTTAAGCTGCTTGAGTGCGTCTGGTGCTGTCACTTCAGACAGCAAGCCGATCGCCGAATTTCGCGCTACTGTATCAATATCTACTACTACAATAACAATCGTGAGTAATATTCTATGTTTATTTAATATAGAATACTAAAATTTTATATATTTATGAGAATAATGAATAATGAGAAATTTGGAATACTTCCATAATCATTACAAATTCTTCATTTTTGGAAAACTCAATGAACACAGGAATTGCTGTGTGAAAGTAATAATTTTCAAAAGATATGGCTGGATTACGAGAGACCCTGTTAGACACCACCTGAACGTGCGTGTGGTTCTGTCAATTTAGGCAGCAAGCCGATTGCCGAATTTCGCGCTACTGCATCAATATCTACTGCTCCAATATCAATCGTGAGTAATACTCTGTGTTTATATAATATTTAGTTTTAAAATTATATATATATAACAAAATGAGTTATGAGAAACTTGGAATGTTTCCAAAATTATTACAAATTTTTTATTTTCGGAAAACTCAATGAACACAGGAATTGCTGTGTGAAAGTAATTTTAAAATGATATGGCTCGATTACGAGAGACCCAGTTACATAGCAGCTGAACGTGCGTCTGGTTTTGTTACTTAAGGCAGCAAACCGATTGCCGAAACTCGCGCTGCTGTATTAATTTTCTACTGCCTCAATATCAATCGTGAGTAATACTCTGTGTTTATATAATATACAATACTAAAATTATATATATAAATGTGAAGGATGAGAAATTTGGAATGTTTCCAAAATTATTACAAATTTTTTATTTTTGGAAAACTCAATGAACACAGGAATTGCTGTGTGAAAGTAATTTTAAAATGATATGGCTCGATTACGTGAGACCCAGTTACATAGCAGCAGAACGTGAGAGTGATCTCAAATCTTACGACCATTTTTTTGTAAGCATTCAAGCAACGAAGATATTAAGAGTTTAACCTTTGACCTCGATGAGGGAGTACAGGACATCATCCAATTGGATGAAATTTTTTCAGGGATTTTCTTTTTTCCGAACGGAAACAAGAATTTCCACAGGTCCATTGAACTTTTCAAACTTGGTGATTTTTGGACCACCCTAATAAGAATCGTATATATTTTTGATAGCAAATGATGTAAGGTTGATAATAATGCAGTTGTGATTCGCAAGTGATTTTACAGATTTGTAGCCGATCAGAGAAAAGGGCATGTTCGTTTAGGTACCTTTCAAAGTCGACTGACGATTTTAAGAATAGAAATCGGTGACCAAGGGTGGGATCGAAGACAAATGGAAGTGGGGGTACTAGTAACGTAGTCGATGACGTAGCTTAGACAAATATTTTTGTCCTGAAATCATAAAGATGAGACAGGCTAGAGGGTTTAGGATTAGCAAGAGTCCAACGGGGGCGATGCAGAAAGGTACATGGGTGACGATTTGGGTAAAACCCACAATAAATTCAAGCATCCATTTCTCGAAATCATGAACGATAGTTTGAAATAGGAAAGCTGCTTGCAATCGAGAAACATTTGCCTGACCGTTGTTGATGCTATGAGGTAATAAATCGATGTTTGTAGTTCGTAAAAGGATAATTCTCAAGGACACTTGTTTCGAACAAAAAAAGGAACTTGACGTCTATAAAGCATTCGTTGAGCGTCAACATACTCTAATGAAAATCGAATTCGTAAACATTTGTTTGTTGTGGGTACATAAATCCCTTATGAAACAATATTATAGGAAAACAAGTATATTATTGTTATTACTTTTTTTTTTGCTTTCTTCGCGGATGAACCCGATATCCTATCATCAGCCACCGACCAATTGAAGTGCCCCATGAGTTCAAGATGTTAAGAATTCAATACGATGTTTGAAACATCTTTCGATGATGTTGTAATAGGTACAAAATCAGGTGCATGGTGTAGTTTGGAGTTTTCCGTTTACTGCTGTTATCCATATGCAGCGACCGAGAGTGTTCACAGTGACATTAATCGCCTCTGGATGTTTTTTTATAGTACTTTTTAGATACTTTTCAAATGCTTTTTCATTACTCTCATCATAAATATCAAGTATGGATAATATTTTGTGAAACTTGCTCATAAAAATATCAGCTACAGATGCGAAAGCGATTTTCGTATGTCTTCGCGTTGACACGACTGAATGAATGTGTTGGAGTTACGTGCACGCATGTCTCTGCTACTAACTTCACTATTGTAGGAACGCTTTGTCATTCTATCTCTTCACATTCACATTTCAATCGCGGTTGTGCTATTTGTTATTTCGCTATCCCTCAAGAGGCAACGAGCCAAAGATGCCGTACGCGAAAATGGAATTTGATTAAATTGGTTGAAAGTTTATCAGTTCAGTTATTTTTAACTTCCTTGAGATTATATTTATGAGAGAAAAATTGATAGTATGGACACAGAATGTCTATTTCAGTTACAATTGGGTGGTGATCACTACTCATTTTATCCATTAGAGTCTTCCAGCTACACCTTCTGCTTAAATCATTAGAAACTATGGTAAGGTCGATGGCTGATTTAGCTTGGTTTGGTCCTGTGCGAAAGGTGGAAACTCCTGTGTTGAGAATCTTATAATAAAAATTGTTGACCGTGTCATAGAGATTGATGCCTTCCGGACAGGATCGGCCACAACCCCACGAGGTATGGTGACAATTGAAATCACCAGCTAGAAAGATATTTGGATAATTGATAGTAGATTCTAGAAAGTCAGACCAGTCAATGTCCTGAGCTCCAGCCCTGGGATTCCTATACACGCTAGCAATCAATAATAAACCGAGTTCCGTAGGTATACTGACAGCCAAGGTGTCCAGTTTATCCTCACTATTGTAAATAGTGGTGAGTTTAAATGGGATATCATTCTTGATTGCAATTAGCAGACCGCCTCCCTGGCGAGATTCGCGATCTTTCCGGACTATGTTGAAATTCCTAAGTGAGAAATTAAATTTGGGTTTTAGCCAAGTTTCACAAAGCAGGATTACATCGTAATCATGCATAATTTTTTCTAAACAACCTTTCTTACTAAAAACACTACGGCAATTCCATTGAAGAATTTTTAATTTAGATAGTTTGGCCATAATGACAGTAGAGGAATAATATTTGGAGAAGCGTGGGAAAGTTTATTCAATCGCTTCTTTGTTGTTGCGGTAATAACGTGGGTGCTGGAGTCGGCGAGAATGGTTGAAGACTGCTTATTGTTGAAAGCATGGGTTCAAACTGTGTGACAAGATGGGTCAAGAAGGAAAAGAATTGTGTTAAGGTCTGAACAAAATTTTGCGGCAAGTTAGGAGGTTGGGTTGAAGTGGACTGAGGAAACGTGCAGTTAGATTGCAGGTTTGCCGGCGTAAATGCCAGGAGAGGGTTAGGGATGTTACTCCTGGAGTCAGATCCAGAAGGAGCAGAGAAGCTGTTATTTGTTAAAGGTGACAAGTTAGATGACCTTGAAGTCAAAATAGAGGATCTCGTGAGATTACTTCTGGATTGTTGGATAGGTTGGCTTGGAGAGTGTTTTTTATTAACCGGAAGGGAGATTCTGCGAGGAACTTTTGGTTTGGAGACGCTTTGGTTATAAGGAAGATCAGCTGTGCTGCACCTATCATTTGGACCAGATCCTAGATGAGAGTCCAAGTCGACATCCCCCAGAAGAGGAAAGTTGGAATAATTTAAATGAGGCATACTTGCCGTTGTAGTCGGTGCGGATGGGTGAGGAGAGCTGATAAGGTGATTGAGATCAACTGCCTGGTTGTTAGCCTTTGCAATTTTGGCTTCTTTGTGGTAAATCGCGGAAGCTTGTTTAATCGGTATATTCTTAAATGCGGCTAGTTTCCTAATGTCTTGTTGTTCTCTAAAGCGAGGGCAGGATTTGTCTTTGGGTAGGTGGTCGTTTTGGCAGTTAATGCATTTGTATGGGCCCACTTGCTGGGGGCAAGTTACACCCTCGTCGTGCGGTTTATCACCACAGAAAACACACCTGGGACTTTTGCACTGGTTCGCGACGTGACCATATCCAAAGCACGAATAAAAAATTCTTACAGAGGTTACATAAGAGTCTACCCTCATTTGAACATTGGAAAGCCGAATGAAACTAGGAACCTCTTGACCTTTAAAACTAATAACGACTGTTTTCAGTGGTACTGTGTCTCTTTCCACTTTTCCAACGAAACGTCCAGCATCTTTTTCTTTGCAGCCATTGCAAGTTTCAATAAACTGCTTTAACTCTTCCATGCCAATGTCAATAGGTATATCCCTCACAATACCCTCCCTAGAGACCTTGTAATTAGGGATAAAAGCTCTTAATTTTGATTCGCCGAGTAAGTTATTGTTCAATACAGTTTTGTTTGCGGCTTTACCGTCGTTACATTCAACCCAGACCCGAGGTTTACCTTCTCTAGTGATGTACCTAATACTACCTGGGAAATTCTTATGTAAAACATTGCCAACAGATAGAATGTGAAAGGATTTCTCCTCCAGAGCTTCTACCGTTACAAAAAACGGCCCTTGGTTATGAACAGTATACCTGTTACTCGGAAGATTTGCTTCTTTAGAAGCGTTCGTTTTATTACTATCATCACAAATCACTTTATTATTCTGCCCTGTCTGAGCATCGTTTTTCCGTATCTGGTCAAAATTACGTTTTTTTTTGAGATGCTAGAGTCGTTGTTAGATTTGAGGTTATGGGGGGCTTGCGCGTTTGTGGGCCTAACAGAAATTTCTTAAGAGAGATTACTTAAAGCAGAATTCAAGATTTCGGGATCTAATGTCACCTCGTTTTGTAGAGTGTTAGCGACGGGATCCCCGATATCAACGGACTCATGGTCCATGCTCTCCATTTTCGCGTGTGTTATCGCCCGACCGCGTGGGCCGGCTGGCAGAGCACAGACTTACGGATACCACTCACCTGCAAACAGTCAGAGACTGGACAAAGTCACACTCATTATAAAGAATAATCCCTTGTTTGAGAATTGTCACAATCGAGTAAAAAATTCCTGCCCTATAGGGCGAATAACTTTAAATTACTACGAGCAGCGCTTCCCGTGATACAGCCTAAGTCGGGAAACTGTCGGCTGGCCACCCCTGTTCTAAACATTAGGGAAAGGAGAGAAATAAATAAAAATTTGGTGTTATCTCAAAAATGGTGAGAGATACGCGAATACTGAAAAAAATTGCAGGGTTTTATAGAAGACTGAGCGTTAACCGCAAAAATGACAGCCCATCGAGTATAAGGATTAAGTCAACTTAGAATAATAGAATGGTGTCAGCTGAAGTCGGATCTGTATGGTGGCCCAACCTCACCTTGACAGGATGCCAAAAAAAGGGTCACTTCCTGTACGATTTTTGGGTTATCACCATACTCATCGAGAATAAGGATGAGCAAATGCTCAAAATGTACAACTGAATGAGCTCTATCGAAAGCACCACGGTGGCCTCACCTCACCCTCGAGCAACCCTTGGCCACCCTCATCGAAGTTTTGTATTTTGGGTGCGTTCATAAGCCCATCGAGAATAAGGATTAAACCAGCGCCAAAATAAAGCTTAAGCCTTCCCTCAACTAACTGACTAGGGTTGCCACTTTTTATCCTGACAGAAATATCGGGCCAACCACTTTGCAAATCGTACAAGGGCCTGCGGGGGTAAGCATGTATAACAGTTTTCCCGGCATGTATCAGGGCCATATTGATATGATAGGTAGATACCTATGAGACATGAAATCCCTTAAAGTCTTGACCTTGAAATCGCATTTTTGTAGGAGCTATGGAGGGGGAAAGAAAATTTTAAAAAATAGTTTTACTCGAAAACGGCTCCACCGATTTGAGCGAACAAAATATTTGTTGGGAAGTCTATTCGCAGAATTTTCCAGAAAAAATTCAAACAAATTTCCGACCAAAAATTCGGGAAGAAAAATTTTTGTATTTTCCCAAACATTTTTTAAGGTTATATCTTAGACATACATCTCAAATTCTATTTTCGAAAAATTGCTTGTGCTATTCACTTCAGCATATATTTTTACCAAATTTTTCGCAGTGGTATTTTTATTTTAAAATTTTTAAGAAATTTGAAAAAAATTAGGCTGATTTTTTGATCGGTAAATTTTTTTGATTGAAATCGGTGAAGCTATTTTCGAGGAAAAATACTTTTTTGATTTCACAATGATAGAACGTTTGTTAGAAAGAGATAGATTGACGCACTTGGCTTGTTAAAAAGACAGAACAGACGTACATAGTTAGTGCGTTTGTTGTGCAATTGTGAGTCGAAAGCAGTCGGAAGTATTTTGATTATCAGTGATGTTTTCTTGTGAATTACTACAAAGTGAAGGAAAAATGAAGACTTGTTTCGTGTGTGGAAAGAAAGACAAAATAGTATACTTCAATGCAGATACTTTCGAAAAATGCATTCGTATGAGAGGCTTTAGAAAAAACAAAAAGTTTAAATATCCCGATGTAGAGTTTCTTGATTCTATGACCGAATCAGGAAACAACTTGGGGACAATGTATGTCGCACTTCACCCGGTTTCCATGCATTTACTGGTTCTGACTGGTTCAGTGCAATTTTGCTTCTTTGACGAATCTATCAGTAATTGATAACGATGGAAAGATGGAAACGAAAGAAATAAAAAAAAACGGAAATTTATATATTAAAAGTATGAACATTTGATTCTAATTTAATCCTGCCCTCCTGGAAGTCATTGAAGCAAAAAATACTCTGTACAATATACGTTAATTTAAAGCAGCAGAACGCTACAGATCCAGTCTGTATTAAATACAGTTATAATGACTCTGGGTGAATTTTGATTGACAAAAAAGTTGCGCCATTTTGGTTTGAGTGAGAAACCACACCTCCCTCATTGACGACATAATAGCAGATGAATGTAACAGCGAAGAGGAACCAGATTATATCGACTCTGATTCGGACAATGAAATGTAATTATATTACTACCTTACAGTATATAATCGTTAATTTAAAACATTAATGTATGTAAAATAATTCATCCAATGTAATTAATAGTTAAGAAACTATACGTGTTAATACATTAGAATTAATTATGTCACGTATATTTTTGCTTTTAATCAATGATTATCTACTGTATAAGCAAGTAGGATATTCCACTAACATTATTTCTGCTGAAAAAGTTGACCATCTGCAGAGCATACCCAGTAAGTAAATGGTGTTGGAAACGTCAAATACAACCAGAAAGCAGGCATTCTACATTTTTTGGCCTGAAATGTCTGCCCGAAATTGCGTTTTTTTCATTTTCGGTTTAATTTGGCGCTTGTAATACGGCGTGTGCAATGCATGTAAAGTCAACTGTTTCAGCAAAGGTCATGTTAGTGAAATTGCCTAATACTACATAAACTATATACATGAAAACTGTACGTATTCTCTCACCCAAGTCAAGTACACTGGTATATTGCATACCTAATCTTAATTTTATTCTATATAAAAGAGCTGAGCCCGTAAACTAAGCACCTAAATGAATGAATTAATAAATATTTTCATTTATTTTTACAAAGTAGGGGTGTGGAAAAACCTCGTAAATATATTTTTCTTTCACTTTGTGAAACGTGTGTGCCAAAATTAGGGAATGGCCTATTGTTTTATTTTGAATTTCACGCTTATTGCTAGTATGTTACGTATAGGGGCATATAGACGGACGAATTCCTGGCGAGAACCATTAGCGCATGTGTTAGATTTTTTCTTCAAACATAAAATTTACCCACGCCTGGTAACCTCTTGGACATAAGTATAATGTCAGCAGATAGAGCATAGACTGAAGTACCATTTCCCATCGAAAATCCAAAATCAATCACTTTTACCCTTATTCATAAAAACGTGAATATCTCCTAAACTACACTGTCAAAATTTTCGAGAATTTTCCTCACCCTTCGGCATGGAATATTCTCAAATTTTGTTAGGGAAAATATTTTTTTCTTTTAAATAGGTAATTTTCCCTGATTTTTGGAACAATTTCGGAATGAGTGGGCACTATTGCAGAAAAAATCGAGAATAATTCGGAAATGTTAGGAAACGAACAAAACCATATGAAATGGGAAATTCTCACTTTTAGTAGCAAAGAGGACTCCTGTAAAAATATGTAATTTTCTCCGACATTGTGACAAATTTGAGAAGTTTTTGGGAATGTTTTAGAGAAGTTAGATACTGTTACTACCTTTTTGATAATATTCAGACTTTTGAAAAAATTATTTTTCATAAAAAATTAGATATGGTTTTTTATATTCAGGTATATTTCAATTTTTCTAGAAAATGAAGAGTAAAATTCATAATTTTATGTAGGTGCTCCTATATTTATCCAAATACATATTTTAATACCAAAGCTAAAAACTTATTCTTGTCTGTTTTATGAACTTAATAACATAATAATACCCGTACGTATGAAAAAAATCAAATAATATGTAAGTGTGTGTATTGAATATTTTTAGCATTTGGGTCTGATTATTTATTAGCATAATTCGCAGATTTTCGACGCATAATCTCGCATAATGAAGATATTCAACAACAGAAAAAATTGTCCCTAGGTTTGATTGTAGCTCAGCTTTCAAACGGTTCAATAATGGTGCATAGTACATTCCTGTTAAAGTTTCACCCTTCTCCAAGTAATCAATGAGGATAATTTCTTGGGAATCCCAAAATACTGATTCCGATTTAACTTCGCCAAATACTGCGCTGGAACGTCTTGTCGGTTGCGTTTTTGATTGGGAGTGGGCAATCGTGGCACCCATCTTGCAAATACCTTCTTACCCGCCAGTTTTTCGTGCAAGATGTTATAGACTCGCTCACTCGAGATGCCCACAGTTTTAGAAATCTCACGCACCTTCATTCGGCGTTTTTCTATAACCGTATGATGAATTTTTTCCATCATGTCCAATGTGGTGACCTCAATTGGGCGTCCGGAGCGCGCTTTGTCTTTAGTTGAGTTTCGTCCACGTTTGAATTCGTTTATCCAAAAATAAACGGTTTTCAACGAAGGAGTAGACTCCCCATGAACTTCGTCTAACTCGGATTTGATCTGTGCGGCCGTCAATGTTTTAAATAAAAATGTTTTATCACTGCACGGAACTCTTCTTTCTCCTTCTTTTCGAAAACTACTGACACGCTCACTTCTAGATTGACAGAGGATAAGCTAATAAGATAAGATTAATAATAATAAGAATAAAATTAGATTTTTTAGGAGAAAAAAATTTGTCATCACAAGTAAGTACTTTGATGTTCACAAAATGATGAAAACAATTTATTGGAAAAATGCATTTTTATGCTGGTATAAGTAGATTCTTGAAGTCAAAGACTTACATCTTCACTAGGATAACTGTGTAAAATGTGATTCCCATCAAAAGGTTCTCATCAATTTTGAAGAAATATCCCGGAAAACCTCATAAAAACATGTTTTCTTGATTTACTTGAAAATTATTGGTTGTATTAAAAAGGGTTTAAATAGAAGTTGTAGATCCCTATGATGTACATCTTTCTTGTTGTATTAATTCTTTTCATTGAAACAACCCTTCTCAAGAAAAATCGAAAAAAGAGTAAAAGAAGTCAACATTTTGTTTTGATATTTTTCAAAATAGTAGGCATTTTTAATTTTACTTACTAGTAGACTCCATGAAAAATATAAATCACCATTTTCGACCCATGAAAAGGTTTGCTATCCAAAATTTCACAAAAATCAATTTTTAAAAATTTCTTTCAATCTCTTGTGGAAATGTTTTAACAAATATGTAGGATAAGCCACAACCATTTTTACAAGAAACTGCTAATAAATACAATAAATTACAACCAAAATTACTGGAAATTATAATTTTTGTCTATTATTTGGAGGAATTTTGTACTTTTTTGTATTCTTTGTATATTGACGTATTTTATTGTAGTTTTAATATTTTACAAGAAAGTATACAAGAATTTATCAATTTTGCATTCAAAAAGTTGTTATTACTCAAACTAGGATAATAAAATATTAAAAGCACTGTAAGAAAATAATCTTACGTTAAACTGTGCAAGTGAATGGTATTACAAAAAAGCTTTTATGTTCGAACTATAGAATATTAAGATGCAATAATCTCTAAAAAATGAGAAATAAAGTTTAGTTTGAGAGCTTTAAGTAAAACTTAACTTTTTCGGTTTAAAGAGATTATTTCATAGTTATACTCTCTTCTAATTTTTGTTGTAATTTATTGTATTAGTTTTGGTTTCTTGTAAAAGTTTTTGTAGCTCTTTAAATTTTTTTTAAACGTTTTTCCACTGGGAATTCAAAAGCAAATTTTTAATTTGAATGAAAAAAATACATAAGTATTGAGAAATTTTGAATTACAATCAGAAACTAAAGAACTAGTCTTTTCAAAGGTCTAAAATGATGAGTTATATTTTTCACGAAGTCCACTAGTTAGGAAAAAAAGAAAAATGCCCACTGATTTTGAAAATTATTAAATTTTTTTTACTTCACCGTTTTTTCAATTTTTTATTGAGAAGGATTGGTCAAATGAAAAAAAAATGAATACGAGAAAAAAGATGTATTTTATGGAGAAACCAAATTTTACACAGTTGCAGAAAATAAAAATTTCTTATTTTAATTAATGTACACAGATTTCCCGGATCTTTTTATGAATTCCCGGCAATTTCCCGTATTTTTCAAGGTGTACAAAATTCCCGGAAAATTCAGTTTTCCCACTTTTTCCCGGTTCGCTAGACACCCTGTTCTAAAACAGAAATCAAAATTTTCAGGATTTCATGAATTGGGATTGTTTTCGGTCACCCCGAAATAACCTAATGAAAAGATTCTCAAAATTCGAAAGAAAAAAATCAAAATTTTCAGTTGACTCCAAAACGTTGACGTACATCCAAACTAACCAAATTTTCAGGGTTTTATGAAGGGGGATTATTCTCGACTACCTCAAACTAACCCAATAGAAAGACTTAGAAAAAAATCAGTTGTCTCGAAAATGGTAAGAGATACGTGAAAATTAAAAAAAAAATCGGGGTTTTCTTAAAGGAGGGTGGTGAAAAACGGTAAGAGGTACGTAAAAACTGAAAAATTAGGCGTTTTCCAAAGGGGTATGGTTCTCGATGACTCTAAACTAATGCAGTATTAATATTGGCAAAATTTGATGAATTTTGAGATTTCTGGAGAATATTGAAAGATACCTGAAAATTGTTAAAATTTTGAGGATTTTGTAAAAGGGGACGGATTCATTCTAACTAGTTAGTTTGGATTTATTCAGATTGAACTTGATGTTCGTGCTTGGTTTTATATAGATTTAAAAGTCGGTACGGGTGGGCCTCGGATTCATTCGCATTGAACTGACGGAATGAAAAAAATTGAAAGATGGTTTCAGATTCAATCGGACTGAAGTTGGTGTTCGTGCACGGATCGATAAGGATTGGAAAGACTTTTCAGATGAGCTTTGGATTCTTATTCAGATTGGGCGTACGGAATTAAAAGGATTGAAAGTTGGTCGGGATGAATCTCGAATTCATCCGGATTGGATATCGGATTCAGAAGGAATTAAAGTTTATTTCCGATTGGTGTGGGATTCATTCGGATTCACTCTGATTCCTCAAGTCTGGTGTCGGATTCATTCCGATTAAATTGCAAAAGGTCCTACGGATGCAAAAGGATTAAAAAGTCTTCCCGGATTACCCCCAAATTCATTCGGATTGGGCTCTCGAATTGAAAGTTGCCAGGAAGAGCCTCGGATTCATTCGGATTGGAGGCACTGATTGAAAAGTGGGTTTGGGTATGGGTTCAGATTGATTCGGATTAAATTTGGTGTTCATTCACAGATTTAAAAGGATTGAACAGGGTTGAAGAGGATCGAAAACTTGCTTCTGATTGTTTCGGATGAATGCGGCTTGGTTCGAATATGGACAATTCCACGTGGCATTTCCTCGAATTCGATCTTGGAAATCGGTACGTAATTTCTTGGGAGAACAACGGCCAAACAACATTTTTAAAAATTGTGTATACACATTCGAATAACTTCAAAACAATGATTTCCGAAGATAATTCAATAATTTCCAAAGATAATTACAAAATAGAATAGAGATATAGAATTTTAAAGACGAAAACACCATAGTATGAACGAACCATCCAGGTTAAAAAACGAGGCACCGGGGCACTTTTCAAGTTGAAACTTCGAGAAACACCTTCTCGAAAAAAATGCATTTAAAGTTAGCAAGTGGCATCAGAACACGTGTCATATTTTGTCTTCAAATATAAAATGTACCCACTCTGGTCATCTTCGGGACATAAGTATAGTATCACCAGATAGATTCCTCCAAGTTCTACCCACGCCAAGCATGTTCTGTTCATTTTTCTATAAACAATCGCCCCCATTTTGTGCTTAGAATTTTATTGTGCAGAGTTTATTTAAAGTTGCGAAATTTAATTTCGGACTTTTCAAATACTCGAAATTTTCGGGTAGCTCTCACTTTTGAAGCACTCGCTATAGATCAATATATATCTGCTTTCGATATCGAATACGAACAAAAGTCTACTTACTATTTGCTAATCCAACGTTTTGATCTTTGTCCTTCTACAGACCAACATTCTCGAGTCTCGCGTCCATATTTTGTTTCATAAAGTTGTCTGTTCGGTATCCGACATATAATCACACGCTTATGAGTATTAGTGTTGTGGTACGTTAAGTGTCATTTTTGGTCAGTGGATGGCAAGTGATTCGGTTCTTACTTATACTGTCTTAGGTTAAGGTTTCACAAACACGCACACATTCATAGTCTAAAGTGGCGTGTTGTACACGCATAGTCAGTACTCAGTAGGCAACTAGTCTGGAAGTAAGATACACTTTTTTGTGTTAATTTCGGACGACTCTTTTGAGTCCATTGTCTATAGTTCCTACTCAAATTCAGATATTCGTAGTCACGCAAATTGAATGAAGTTCACATTCATCATCAATGTGTCTCATCACTCTGTTCATGTCCACTGTGTTATTATTTTCAGAACTATCCGAAACATTTTTGGTCCTTACGAGCTAGGATGCTCTTTGGTTGAGAGTGACGTGACGCGAACAGTTTTGACAATTCGCAATTTTATGATTTTCGGTGTTCGATGCTATAGTGTGTAAGGATTAAAAACTCTGTGATAAGGATATCAGTGCAGTACTTTGGTATTGTAAGTGATAACTCACTGGTCATTGTGGCTGTAAAAATCGAGTAACCGTTGTCCGTTGCATTGCAAATTTCGGTTAGTTCGGTACATGGATGGCAGAGTGAGACCGAGAACCCGTTTTTTGCGAGTTCAATTGCTCTCTCGCACGGTGGGCGGATCTCAGACCCTGCTCCCTGCAACGGCTTGTCTAAATGCTATACTTGAACCGCACAGCTGTGATTCACGTGCTTGACTTCTCTCTCAGGCACACTGACTTTTAAGAATGTCTCGTTCGTATTCAGGGTTTTTTTCTATAGCGCCGCGCTAACGCAAATATTCTTCTGACTTCTGAACAGAAAAGCACAAGAGCATCACGTACTTCGCAGACGTCTTCGTCGAATCTCTAGCAGAAAACTTCACAGAACATAAGATCAAACTGAGAAATATGCTCGATGCTCTTCAACCTACGCCTATTATATCTCAATCGTCCAGTTCTTCAGTGACTACTGTATTGAATCCTCAAACTCCACGAATAGATCTTCTGAAGTTTTCCGGTAAGTACACTGACTAAGGAAACATTTAGAGATCTTTTCCAGTCACTTGTCATCGGTCAAGAACACTTTACAAGTGTTCAGAAACTCCCTCATCTGAAGACGAGTTTGGAAGGTGAGGCCGATCTTCTACTGAAGAACATTCCAATGACCGGAGACGACTTTAATCGTTCTGGGGAATTGTTGAAAAAGACGTATGAAAATGTACGTGTTCTTGTTACGTCCTACATTTCCAGTTTTCTCTCTCTTCCAACAATGTCTCGAGAATCTGCTGCGGAACTTTCCAGGGTCACCTCAGAAACCTGTGATGCTGTCGAGGCTTTTAAAGCATTAAAGTGTCCAGTTGACAGGCAGGATTATCTTCTTGTTCATCTCACTGTCAATAAATTGAATGTAACGTTACGCCGAGACTGGGCGAGTAGCTTCGGAGGTTCAAAGAAACCATCGACCTTCGAAACACTCAAGACATTCATCGAAGTCAGGAAAACCACCAAGTTTCAAGTCTCATAATGCCAACATTGACAAATCCAAGGTTTGTTTCTTCTGTCCAGGACCACACTTCTTGTTCCAGTGTCAGGAATTCAAAAAGAAGACTTGAGATCAACTCCAAGATTTCGTCGAATCTAAGCAGCTTTGCTTAAACTGCTTAGGCTGACATCAGGTCTCGGTTTGTCAATCGACAGAACGGTGCCTTGAGTGTACATGGAAGCATCATTCGATACTTCATGGGTCATCTAATCTTCTACAGTGCATAAGGCGATAACAACGCCTTGTACTTTCAACGGCGATGCTTCCTTTACTGCACACATGACGGAATCGCATTCAGGCTCAACATCGACGACGATACTTGGCACAGCTCTGGTCTACGTAACGTTGTCGACTGGACAAAAACATCAGGTTCAAGCGTTGATTGATCCGTTCTTAGAAATCTCCATCATCTCTGACGCCTTGGCGAAGAAGTTCCAGCTTCCTCGACAAGAAGGCTGTGTTAATCTCTCCTACCTTTGGGGCGCGCATATGAGGCATTCCTTAGGACGCACATCAGTTATCGTGACGTCACGTATCAATCCGGACATCAGCGTGAAGACTTACGCTCTCATTGCTCGACAAGCCACGACTTATTGAGCAGCCATCACTTATCTTAATTCTGAATGGCCTCACCCTCGAGGGTTAGTTCTTGTTGATGATTTTACGACTGGGATTGGTCCAGCTGACATCTTACTAGGAGCAAGTAGATACGCTGATAGCCCAGCAGACGATATTTGGTTGGATTCTAACCGGCCAAATTCCAGCACCAGACTACAGGTTGGCTCTAATAGCAACCTCCCCAACCTCTCATTATTGTTACCTTGCAACAAATCTGTTTTCAGGACGCTGTTGTCACCGTGCTTACAATACGGTGGGTGGCAATTTACTTAGTGCACCAGTGTCAGTGCCTGCAGGTTTGTCGTTGTCGTACGACGAGACGGGCGGAATATTCGGGATCAGACATATGTGACCGTCCGCGAACAAAGGGACCTAACGCGCAAAAAA
>JAUMHM010132403.1:0-18683 GCA_032362435.1 Melikaiella ostensackeni
CGAGTGAGTAATGTTCTACTATTCCTGAGTGTCTCACTTGCCTCTGATTGAATTAGTAGAATTTCACTAGAAATAAGCAAAATTTCACTATTTAAATTTAAAGAGTTCATTTTTCTTTCAATCGAATTACCAAAAACTCCTTTGAAACTTGCAAATACATATTGAGTAATATGTACTTGAACTTTCCATAAACAGATTTTAGGAACAAATGCAAAAGGTAATTATTTGATTTTTTTTTATTTCACGGCAAGAGAAAGCTGCGTTATCCGAATCTTTATTTGATGTTTTTATACAAACTTAGATTATTTATGAAGAATTTTCACAAGACACATTGAAAGGGCGAGTCGGTCTTGTATACAAAAGTTTTTCTTTCGAAAAATAAGATTAATTTGATACCTTTTGATTTTTACTTAAAGAACGTAGGAAAGAGTGATATCATTATTTTTGGTTTGAATACTTTTGAATACACTGCAATTAAAAATGGACCTAAACTATAGATATAAGATACTATTATATTCACCACTAGAATGGAGGAATACCGCTAAAGTTAACAACAGATTAACAGTAAGAATCTTCATATTTTAAAAAAGAGAAAACACCCACGTAAAAAATTTCGTGTATGATCTAACTGATGAATATTCTTCAGAAATTGTTCATATAAATATACGATTCGTTATCATGATTCATTGCATGAAAGATGGAATTAGTGAAGTTTATTGTTACAACTGAGATTCACGAATATGAGAATCTCGTTCATTATGAGAAAATGAATTATGTTGTTATGTAAAATTCTCTGAACCTTGAGTACTATTACATGAGACTCGATTTAAATGACGCAACCAAAATTTATTGAACAAAAAAGACGTGCAACAATTTCATGATCTATGATGCGATAAAGCGTCATGATATCAATGTTTTTAACAAAGTACGGCTACATTTAGGATTCTTATCTGAATCTAAATAGAAGACAACCAGGAGATTTTGCTTGTTCAATAAAACTTAATTGCTTGTAAATAATCAAGGTCTATCATTTAAGTAAATTTTCTGAAGAAAGAGTTTTAAGCTGAAAGTAAGAACGATTTGGTTTTTCGATAAATATCATAAGATTTTGTCACAATTTTTCTTCAAATCTGTTACTATTACTTACGTTTTTTGGCGTTTTTCAGCGGTTTTCTCGGGTGATTGCGGTTCTTCTGTCATAAGCCATTCCTATTCAAGTACCTTTCTCTTTCTTCCATTACATTTCTCCCTATTCTCAGTTTTGTTTTCTTTAAGCAAGTTTCAACTCTATTTCTGTCCTCACTTTTCGACACCTTTTTCTCATACCCCTTTTTCCTGCTCTTATTCCCATTTCCTCTCTATCTACTCCACTTAATGCTGTATACCAACAAGTACATCTGTCTAATCCCAAAGTAATTCAAAATATTTTTAATGCACTCTTTCTACCTCCTTCATATTCTTTCCAGCCCCACACTTTTACTCCGTACAACATTATACTTGTCACTAGAGCCTCATGCATTCTCATTCTCCTCTTGAACTCATCTTCGAATCATTTCTCTCCAATGCTCCATACCGTTCCCATTACCACCCCAGCTGGTCTTACTTTTTCCTTCACATGTTTCCTAGTACTCCCATTCTTTTCGGACAAAAATCCTAAATAAACAAATTCCTTTCCAACTTCAACTTTTATCCCTTATTCTGAAGATCATTACTTCCGACTTTTCTACATTTAGTACCAGTTTCTCTTCTTTCAGGTATTTCTCAAATCTTTTCATCATATTTCTCAACACCTCTTCATCCCTTGCTAACAACACTAATGGCAGTGACCAAAATCTATTTCCCCTAAAACCAACTCCCCTTGTATGTCCTTTTGAAATTCATTTTTGGCAATATCCCCTCACCTTTCACCTTCTTTTTTAGTCTTTCCGTCAACACCAATGCATAAGCCTTATAGGCTGTATTTAGCAGTGTTATACCGCTACAGTTATCTACTTTCCCTTTCTCTTCTTCCATATATATTGACGTTATCAGTCCTTCCTTCCACTCTTCCGGGAACCCTTCTCCTTTCCAAACTATTTTGAATACCTCTCTCAATTTCTTTCTAACTTACCCGCTACTGTATATCCTCACTCCATAACTCAGCCCATCACTTTCTCCTGCTATCCCTTTCTTTAGTTCTAGCCTTGTTGTTCTACCAGGGATCGAAGAGATTATATGGAAAGGGTACTACCCCAGGTGGAGAGCTTCACTGAGACGTCATGCACTATAATTCACGCATCAACACTCAAGCATGCCTTCTTCTAAGCATAAGCTACTAAATTTCCCCCCTTACCGTTTGTTTGTGGATCTCCAAAATGACCAAGTACCCTGTCGGTACCTTAGCGCTGTACACTAATCCAGCTATTTATATCTCCGTGTACTATGATTTTTTCCCCAGGATCGCAGGTACCTATAATATCATTTAGCGAGTCCCGGAAGGTATCTTTTCTATCACTACTATCACCGTCAATTATAGTATGCTATAATAAATTTTCATCTGACTCCGACTTTCATTCTAACCCATAATAATCTAGAAGATACACATCCATACTTCTGGATATACTATTTTGCTCCATTATTCGCGGTTGAACCGATTCCTGAGCTACCACGTAATTCATTATTTAAAGTATAAACCTAAGTACCAGCTTGATACAAGAAATTATTTCCATAAGATTAAATTAGTTTTAAAATAAGCAGCCAAATCGTCATGAGAAAGTTTGTCCATTCATAACTTTGTGGAGTGTGGTGCCACCGGACTTCAGTCATTCAAAGAAAAGTATGAAAACAGAGACAGAACCAAGAGATTCATCTTAATTTTGTTGTCACTCCAATTATCCTAGAATATTGGGATTGCACGCAACTCGCTTGTTCCATTTACATTTATATTATATCTTCCTCTTTCATTTTTCTTGACTTGAATTGATTACATATATTAAAAATAAACCATTTTTCATTTATGGTGGTGGATGCTGGGCTGGTTGTGAGACAGCAGTAATTATGGCGTCAACGTTATGCTCAGGCACGAGTGCGTCAGAAATATTTCGATCAGAAAGTAGATAAAATTTCATGTAGTCACGTATGCATCTCATACACCTCATGTCAGAAGAATAAAGAAATATGGGACCAACAGCTCTATTTTTGACAATTCTAATGATGTGATTAATTCCTCCTAGTTTCATTATACCTGAGGTAACTCTTGATCCTACTGTTCATTGATAAATCAAATTACCCGCTGTGTAAGAATAAGGACTGACACAAAGAGGAAGCCCCTGAAGTATTTTTTCTTCCTAGGCGCTTCATACTCTGATTTCTGCACTTTCTGTAAAAAGACATGGAAATGGATAAAATCCGGTACTTGAAATATGATTTACTAAGCCTATGGTTTCTAGTAGGATGGTCCTCATATATATTGTGAACGAGAATTTTGAATTTTCACGTTTCGACCCATTAGTTTGGTCAAATACCCAAGAACATAAGCTCCTCCTTTGAGTGGAATCGGTTAATTTTATCCGTGCCCCAAAGGCAAGAAAGTTTCCCGTTGAAAATTTCTGTTGATCTCTGGGATAATTGGCGACCTCCTAGAGTATGCAGCCTTACCCTCGCATGCGGGGCTCTGCAAGGGTGAACCAGCTTTTTTCCGAACTGCTCGTGGGAACAACTATGGCAACACCAAACCCAGTTGTGGATGCGGTTCAAAATGATCGAACGCGCAGAGCAACCGACAAAGGGTCGGCGAACAGTGCTGATAGCTCCAGAGTTTAAGATGCTGAAAATAATTCAGATGGAAACACGATGACGAATCGGCGAGACAATCGATGTTTTGAGTGGATGGATCGACTCGGGCATGACTTGTTGGATTGCTACGATGCCAGCATTATCCCTGATCGCAGAGATTACATAGCGCGCCTGCTCACTTCGTGGTGCTAGTAACACCCAAAGCTTCGGCACTTTTCGCAAAATGCCATGCAAAGCAGCACCGATTAACCTCTTGCGAACATGGTACGCGATATGAATCGAAGGGTAAAGCCGAAGATAGATCAAGAAACCAAAAAGCGTTCACATCAACTGTACGAGAACATTGGGTAATTAACGACATAACGTCTGGTGACCCTTTACAGTAATGGTCCAGAAGTTCGCTCGTGAACTGAGGATCCACAATCATGCATTGAACAAGTCAAATCCGCTGACCATAATGCAGCACATTATTGACAAAATGTTGGTGTTATCCGACCCATCATGACACCTCTGCGATCGCCCTGTTTCTGTCAAAAATCAGCTCAAGTCCGAGGGGATCTGGACTTTTGTTAATACTGGTAACATCATTCGTTTCAACGAGCTGTGCGACAACCTTATGACTTCCAAAGAGCAAAAAGCACCAATCACTGCCGAAGAGGTGAAGAAAGCAATGAGAGGCACGAAGAACTTTTTCACTATCGGACCGGATAGTATCAAGAACTTCGGGCGAGAGAAGTACACTTCTACACATCAACATCTGTCCCAGATTTTCACCTGATATTCAAAGTCGGAGACGCCTATTTCGCAGAGGCTGGTGTTAGCATGCACTGTACTCCTACCGAAGAAAGGCGACTAATCTAACTCAAGGAACTAGAGGCCAATAACTTGCCTGAACACACTGTATAAGATCTTCGTAGCTATCCTAAACGACAGGGTTGTTCGGATGATTGGACCTGTGTGGAGGAAGATTCACGAACAACGTACTCCGCACTGTACTCCTACCGAAGAAAGGCGACTAATCTAACTGAAGGAACTAGAGGCCAATAACTTGCCTGAACACACTGTATAAGATCTTCGCAGCTATCCTAAACGATAGGGTTGTTCGGATGATTGGACCCGTGTGGAGAAAGATTTACGAACAACGTGGATCAAAAAGAAGCGTAGCAGGCTGTCGGAAGAACCTGCTAATTGACAGAAGGGTCTGCAAAGACGCAGTCGCTCACAATCGTAATCTGTCAATGGCCTGTATTGATTACCAAAAAGCTTTCGATTCAACCTCCCATAGACTTATCATATGTCTATTGAAAAGCTTGAAGGTTCAGTCACACATAATGGAATGCATAGGGACTGATGGGCCCTTTAGAAAACCAGATTTACTATCTCATCTGGAAAACATCGTATGACAACTAACAGCGTCCCCTGCCAGAGTGGCGTCTTTCAGGATGACACCATGAGCCTTCTCCTCTTTCATCACACTTTTGCCACTCTCTCTCACGCTACGCAATTCTCATGGACACCTCTGCGGCGGATCTAATAATCGTGAGAAGGTCACTCATATATTTTGTATGGATGAGTAGAAGATCTATGCTTCTGGGACGAAGCATCTCAAGGATGCTTTGAGAATCGTCGAGGGGTACATAAGAAAAATTGGTATCAATTTCAAATTGGACTAGTGTGCTGAGATTCGTCTGAAGTGAGGACGACCTGCTAGCGTTCTCGAGAACCCTGGGCACGCGGACAGAAGGGCTATCAGACACCTTGTCACAGGAGAGACCTAGCTAAGCCTAGTAGCGCCTGACGATTGCATTCAGCATATAACATTGGTGAAGAAGGCTCTTCGAAGCAGATAAAAACAGCTCATTCGACTAATTTGGTTTTCTAATCAGTCGGCGTTGAACAAGATATCTGCGACTGATATGCTTGCCATTTTGGTTCACCATCCTACGCTGTGAAGGCGAGCGTGGACTTTTGAGTCTCCAATGTCTCCATAACCGGACTATCCTGGGTACAACTCACATCGTCGCAAGCAAAAGAGATCCTCTCCTTGCAGTGATCAGGAAACACGAGATGATTAGCAAAGGAGCGCTCCTTCACAGAGCATTCTTTTAATTTGCAAAGAATCATTTATAAAATACGTGAAATGTTTCTTTTCATTATTCATTGTACATTCTTCTTGAATATTGACATATAGAAAGCCGCCTACTGACAGCACTTGGTTTTCATCACTCAAGAACCTGGAGAATCTGACATTTGACTACGAAATTCTTCGAAATTGAAAGAAAAAAAGAACAAGAATCCGAAGATCAAATTCGGTCAAAAAACTTTTGAATCTCTCCATTCAAATAAGAAAAAAAAGATGCGAGAAAAAAGCAGAAAGGGGATTTGAAGGTTGCCTCCTTTTTCTTTCCTCTATTTATATTTATTAATTTCTTTATTCGAATGAAAATATTCAAGAGGGGGTTGTTTCAAGAATTTGGTAGTTAAATTTGAATGTTTGACCCTAATGAAGACTTTGAACTGCGTGATTTATTCTATAATAAATTTTACACTGATTATATAAAATTTACCGGATAAGAAAGAAAATTCATTCAAGTAAGGGTAAATGTCACACGTTTAATGCTTATAATTGTAGTTTCAAGTTCAAAAACCAATTGGTCCTTGAATATCCCTAAAACAATGTCACTCGGTCACACGACAGTTTTCTATATTTTTGTACAAAAGAGTTGTATTTTCAAATTTGAATTTATTAAAGGATGAACATCCTGTAAAGTACTTCTCGAAATAGATATTAAATTTGTCAAACATTTGCTATAACGAAAGTAAATGCGATATTTACATCGTTCATTACACCGGTAATTTCATCGGTGCCACTCGGACACATGGTTAATTGAAGAAAATATATATTTTTTATCATAAAACCTTTTTACCGTTAATATGTCTTATTGATACGAAGTAGGTACGTAACATCAACCTTCGAAATTCATTTTTTCTCTGTTATTTTTCCACATGGTCAAGAAATTGTTTTTATTGATGTGAGTAAAGCTAATCACAAAGAGAGATTTCATGAGAATATCATTATAATGTTTCGATCATTTTTTAATTTGACACTCTTCTATTTTCTTATATTTAGTTTATTATATTGTGAGCATTAACTAAAATATATTCTAATATACAGGGCGGGGGGTCTTCAGAGTTTTTCTGCGTAGCGCTTTTAAGATATTTTTTCTTTATATAAAATTGCATAAAATATGCTATTTTTGATAATATACAAAGTAAACCTCAAAATGCAGTGCTTTCTTATTCCTACTTCCGGGAGGCATAAATTAACAAAACTCAAAAATTTTGACTATTTTTAAAATATCTTTTTAAAGAATTGACTCTAAAGGCTTTAAAGTCTGTTGCAATCCTTCAGGAACCCTGAAATCTGTTGAGCTTCTTAAAAAATTCCTAGGGAACTTGTCAACAATTTTAATCACCAAAATGACTAGAAATCCGTAGAAATCCCTTGAAATCATGTAATCTCTTTGAAATTCTATGAATCCCTTCAATATGGTGAAATCCCTTAAAATATCTGAAATCTCTAATACCCGTAAAAATCCTTCTTGGTAAATATCTCCAAAAATGATTGAATCTTAGAAATTCTCTGAGACCCCATTAGATCCCATGAAACCCGTAGAAATCAGTTGAGATCCCTAGAATTCCCTTAAAGTTATATTCCATTTCATTTACTTCATAAAGTTATCTAAAGATTCTCTGAATTTCACTCAAATCCTTTGGAATCTTCGAAACCCCTTAATATCTCTGATATCTTTTTTGAATTCTTTGAAGTTTTTGAAATCCTAAAATTTCTTGGAATCTTTCAAATCTTCTAAGTACAGTACTTGAAAGTAGTCGAATTAGCATTCGAGATTTGTATGGGAGAAGCCATGTGTCGGACAAGGACACCAATATGCGCGCATTTTTCGGAGGGCCGACGCGACAGTACTGCCACCTTGCGTGCTCTCCATACTAATAAATTGTCATATGTCTTCACTCTCAAATAAATCGATAATCGAGCTTCGGTTTTGAAATTACACGTAATCACATGTATTTCCTGTGTGTATTTCTGAATCCTTCTCCACAATCAAAATGAGTGGAGACGAAAATCTTCGTGTAGATACTCTCACTCCGCCTCAACTTCAAGAGGTAGCAAGCGCCATCAAATGCGACTTATTGCCAACGAAATCGAGAGAAATTTACGCATCAACTTACGAAGCGTTTTTGCGTTGGAAACTTAAAAATAAGGCGCAATCGTGTTCAGAAAGAGTTTTGACGGAATATTTTTACGAATTGGGCCAAAAATACAAGCCATCAACACTTTGGTTGCTTTATTTGATGTTGAAAGCTAACCTCAAAATCAAAGAAAACGTCAACATCGACAACTACTTTGATTTAATAGCATTCCTAAAAAAAAAATCGGAGGGATTTGTCAGCAAAAAAGCAGTCGTTTTTTCTTCCGAAAATATTAAAAAGTTTTTGGATGAAGCACCCGATGATGAGCACTCGATAACCAAGGTAAATTCAAATGCATATTTCACGTATGTCGAATTAGAAAATATTTGTGAAAAAAGATCAAATATAGAAATTTAATGAAATTATAAACTATAGATTATTTTTAAAGAACATTACAGCCAATACAAATTTTGTAAAAAAGAGTAATGGAAAAATATATGAAATATAATTGATGAAACTTGAATATCACAGGTTGCTCTTATATTTGGAATCTCCGGAGCTTGCCGCAAGAATGAACTGATCAACGTAGAATGCGAAGACATCAGAGAAGAAGGTGAACTTCGAGTTGTCAAAATCCCAGAAACGAAGACGAATAAACAACGCACCTTCGTCATCAGCGAGGAATTCGTAAAAATCGTCAAAGAGTACAGAGATTTACGTCCATCAGCCACGGATTCCAAACATTTTTTCCTAAATTACGCAAAAGGAAAATGCACCAGGCAAGTCATTGGAATACATAAAATGGCAACAGTGGCTTGTCAGATCGCAAATTTTTTGAAGTTAGAGAATCCAAAATCGTTTACGAGTCATTCCTTTCGCAGAATCTCAACAACATTGCTCGCCGACTCCAGGGCGAATATTACGACGTTGAAATGTCACGGAGGATGGAAATTAAGCACTGTTGCTGAAGGTTATATCGAAAATTACATTAAAAATGAAGCGAAAATCAGTAACCTCATATCCTCGTCGATCAATTTCGATCCATTACAAGAAACTGCGAAAGTTGACGAATCAACTGCGAAACGTCGAAAAATCGAAACTTCTACTTCTACATTGAAAGACATACACTACATTGAAAGAGCAAACCTCAAATGAGAAATCAAGTTCAAAAATTAACCACCCGAGATCGGACAATGTTTTATTTGAAAACTGTTCTTTTGTTATCAACTATGTTGAAGAACCATAATGCTGGAAAATTGTTTTGTAACTTTGAATAAAAATATTGTTCATTCTCTTTATCTCTAGTTTCGGAACTGAAAATTGTTCGTTTGCTCGTATTTCGAAGCACAAAAATAAAACACGAATTCCGAGTTACGGTGGTATCATTATTTTTATTCAATTACAACTTTCTTTATTAACTCTTTCTTAAGGATGAATTCATTGATATTAAAAATGCGGAATGGACAATATAGTACTCCAAAACTTTGCGCTCAATATAAACTGTTCATGAACAATAAAAATGAATAATTGTTTGTAAAGCTTCAAATAAATAATATAATTATGTACTTTTTTTTTATTCAGTGTGGCTAGATAAAAATGAAAATCCAAATCCCGTGATCCCCCACCGAGGCTCCGCCCCTAGACCCTTTTTCGCCCCCTTCTTTCTCTTCCTATTCAATCTGACTTTTTAAAATCAAATTATTCACTATTTACGCTTGAAAGGTTCAACCGTGAAAAAGCTCGAAAACATGCTTTTGTTATATAAAGTATTGTGTACGCCGTGGAGTGGCGGTCATTCAACGCCTTATGCAATGTTTATAGTACTGGTTTTCGGCTCGCAAAGCGCACTCTGCTTCGCCTCGTGTGCGCTCGCCTTCGACTCGTTCTGTAAACATCGCGCGCGGCGTTAAATGACCGCCTTTGCCTCCTTCGCGTACAATGTACTATTGAATATTTGATCCTTCGAAATACTCCGAAATCTCATGAATTGTCTTGTGAGTAATATCTCTTCAAAATCTCCAAAAATTTTGAAAACAATAAAATCTCTTAAAATCATTTGTAATCTTAAAAATCTTGAACTCTTTTTAAATCTCGATTTTTGAGTTTGCGGATATGTTATTTTAGCCAATCAGCAAAGAATTAAAAAATATATTTAAGGGCAAAATGAAAAAGTAGTTGCATCAGCGAGCAATTTGGGAAAATAGTAACATTGGTGTCATCTCTTCTCAAATAGTAGTGAAATATTTGTATCATTAAAAATGTGTCAAAAAGTATCAATAGTGTCGTGAGTCCGATACAGGCAATTAATTAGCTTTTGCGAGGAATGTTAAGTAACACCGCCTGACAGAGGGGGGAGGCAACGAAAAACTACGGTGCGTTGCATAGGATAGGGGGCCGTGTTCGAAAATGTCCAGAAAAGCGTTACATACTTTTTGAACGGCCCCTTTTCCGAAAAAGCGGACCAAGCGAATTGTGTTCATTTTTTCATTCTCACTCATATTTCATTCGTACGCCTATAAGTGTGTGTCACGCTTTTGGTTTTAGTCTTCAGCCAGATTTCATGAGGAAAATATCCTGGTTTTCTTATGGGTTTTGACTTGTTAGAATTTGTTTCTATTGCCTTGTATAGTATATGGTGATGAATAAACACCATACCGTTGGTAGATTTTTGTGAATGTTTTTTATTGTGATTCGAAACAAAAAATTAATAAATGAATAAGACAAAATACGAAAGGCAAGAGAGAAAAAGAAGGAATGGGATTTTAAGTCTGCCTCCACCTTCTTACTCTCTTTTTATTTTGGTTTTCTTAATTTGAATGGAGATACTAAGGAGTTTGTTGTCCAGTTTGATCGTTGGGTTCGTTTTAATTTCAGCATTCAAGAATTTTGTAGTCAATCTATCTAATTTATATAGATAAATAGCTCTGCCTCTCGAGCTGCGAAACAACTTCTTTTGTTCTATGGAAACTTTTTTCGAGTGTGAGTATGTTTTCATGCATGTGAATAGGTTAGAAGTATAGCGACTACATCTTGTTGTCTGGCGAGAGAACTATATGCGTGCATCTATGTATACACTCCCAACTGGAAGTTTGCATACACTGATATTTTTCAAAACTTTTGAAGGGGTTTAATACCCTCAATACAATATATAAATTAAGAAAAAATAAAGTCTTGAAATGTATACAAATGTGTGTTGAATGTCTCCTGTTAAAATTGTTTTCGATCATTCTGTAGAGAAATGTTTATAAAAGACAGGTTTTTCGCTAACTTTCCAAATCACCAGTATCTCAGAAATTACTCAAAATTTTTCAAGTTCCAAGGGTCCATTTTATTGGGTCATTCCTCAGTTTTTACTGAAATCATCTGCCAAAGAAACTCGGAAGATGTTTAATAGTTTCCGAGATATTGATAAATTAAAAAGTTGGCGAAAAGCTCTCTTTTCAGTTGAATACGCGCGGCAAAAAGAAGACTTATATGTTTGTAGAGTTTTTTCCATGTTGTCTGTGTTCCACCGTAACTTTGGACATGATTGACCCATTGCCGTAATTTTTTCTTCAAATGCAGATAATTACAGTCGGACTGACATAGGTATATTAAGATTTGTGTTTGTCAATCACAGCCAAGTAGAATTTCAAAAATATTGCATGGGAAATTGATTTTCTGTTAACGTTTTTGTGTATGTTCCACTATAACTTCGGACATATGGACTTCGGACAGAATTGACGTTTTGGAATGATTTATTTTAAGTGCACCCAAAGATAACCAGAGTAACATAGGTAAACGCGGTCGAGTTCGAAAAAGCGTGTACCTCCGATATTTTCAAAACTTCGTATGTTAATGTATTTTGATGTGCTGATTATAAATATTCTTGTAAAAATGTATTATTATAAGGCTGGTTTCTGGTATTTAAACAGTACACAAAAAAAGTAGTCCCACTTTGATTTGATGCACGATGCAAAGCATTTTAATGCTACACCCTAGGCTAAAAAGAAAATTGTAGTGAGAATCAAATTTCATGATGGTTTTATATTTCTTCTAAGCACGAATGTCATGAACTTTGAACTTGTGCTAAGACAGTACCCGGTTATGCAACATTTTTGTTTGCTAGCGCATATCATTTACAAATCTGAAGTTAGCAAATTGAAACAGTACGCATATTGGCTTCAACATAGAATGCTCTCAAAATAGTCCTCAATATAATAAGAACTCTATTTTTTACAGTGATCGTCATAAAACTACTCCCGAAAGTCATGCTCAAGGTCAAAGTTTGAATAGAAAAAACGAAATATTATATATTTCATAATAAATCATGTACTGATATACATATACATAAATTTTGGAAACAAAATTGGAATGACTAATGAGGAGGGGAATGAGGAATAGGTACGATTTATTGCTATTATACACATATATTATATGCATAAACAGTAGGACATATCAACATAACATTGTCGAATGCACTGATTGAAGTTCTTTGATTTCCTTTTAATTATTTCCGAAATTTTGTTTCTGAACTTATGTAAATCACACTGAATCTGAAAGTATCAATTTGATCCGCAGCAGAATAATGCAAGAATGTAACAGTCTTTTGTTTCTTTATATTGGTACAGTTTTTCTTATCAATTGAGTACCGCTGTAGCAAAAACGATACCTTCAGATTTAGTGTGATAATCATTTATTTTATTATAGGATTACATTATTCAATTCAATAGATTGAATAATTGCCAATCTGGGCCCTTCTCGCACATTCTCCTTTTACCTCAGAGTTACTGGAGTACTTTCCCTTTTGATATCAAATTTTTTTTATGGATATTTCGCTACAGAATAATTGAAAACGATTCAACTAAAAGTCAGTCAATGCAGATTTGTATATGCCTTGAAGCAATATAATTCTAAGAAAATTTGAAAGCGTATTAAACATATGGCACCCTTTAAAAATTTTGAAAAATATCAGTGTATCCAAACTTTTAGTCGAGAGTGTATGAGATATACAACTGCACATTAGCAGTATCTCTCGCCAGCGAAACCTACGAGCCAGTCTTGCATACACAGTGATTTTTCTCAACACACAATGGAATTTTTGGTTGGAGGCAGAAACAATGTGAACTGTAGAAAAGAGTACTGTGGGAGCCGTAACAGGATATCACTGACAACGACTCCGCAATAGGGTTGGTACATGACATCCTTTGTAAAGATTATCGTGGCCGCAAGCTTTCCTCTACGAGGATGCTTTACACATTTTAAGTAGTGTATGCCCTATAGATAAAGTACAGATAAGGTATAGATATAGTATAGATAAAGTATAAAGCTAAAGCATTTTGAAAGTATGGGATATATGTAGAAAGGCACTTAATTGTCTTTCAAGCCTTCTTGGCGAAGGGATAAGAAATAATACATCATGAACGACAGCTCGTCCGAAAATTTAAAAAGTTCGCGATTCAAGTGATTTCATGAGAAAAATTAGTATTTAATATGTTGCGTAAGTGTAACGCAGAAGACTGATAATCCAATTCTGATTATCCAGAAAAATTCGTTCAATTTTTTCTCGCGAAAGAAGCTTTGAATTTGAAATTAACCTCAGTTTTTCAGCATCATGAGAAATCATCACCACATGGTACATATAATGGAGAACTTATATTCTTCTTATATAATAGATCCAGATTCTTCGATTCCTGAATATAGTATTATTATCATTAAAAAACTTTGTAAATTATTATTTAGGTAAAATATTTAATCAAGATTTGCGGTATCAAATTGCCGCTGAGTACTAAAAAAAGGTAGAAAAAGATTCTGAATACCCATACGAGAGAATAATATCTGCCATAAAGGACAGAGTTCTTGGATGGGTGACCATTCGGGATTCTTACTTATTGTTTTTCGTGTTTTTACTGCATTCAACTATTGTCGAGCGGCAGGTTTGGCACCAAGAATGGATATGGGCACTCGATCCTATCGAATATCTGTATCCAAATTCGTCTGTCGGTAACTGTCTGCGCACGGAAGTTTTAATTTTCTGCAGTTTTCCACATCCTTGACCAAATTTTTAGGCAAATGCGAGCACTTCTTATAAAAACCTGGCTACAGACGGTGGGGGATTTTAGAGATTAAAAGAAGCCCTCAGGATTGAGCACGTCAGGCATTGCTTGAAGGCTTATTATGAGAGTTGCGGTAATTGGGAGTTTTGGGTAGGGATTTGAGTTAAAAGGTTTAATTTATGACGATCTCCTCTGGGAGGGGAGATTTTAGATATGCGAAAACTCGAAAAGGGTATAAATAAAGAAAAAATCTAATCCAATCTATTATCTGTAACAGAAATGATTTTTAACATTTAAAGTGTAATATCTCAGTCAATTCATGAGATTACGAAGAGAGAGATTATAAAACTTTGTCAACTACATCTTATTTTACAATTTGACATAATAATCAGGACGGAATGAATTCGCACTCGCATTCTACAAGAAATGAAGAGTTAAAAGCGTGATTTTCGAAACGCAGATTAAGGTACAGCCTACACGCTTCCACCAAACTCAATTTTTTTTTGAGATGTCATCGAATTCTGAAAGTGCTTATAATGAATTGAAATATATTGATTCATATTGCAAATTTTTCGTGTTTGATTCATTTGAATTATTTTTTACAGATTTCCAACATGCGGACGTACCTGCAGCCAAAATCAATCGAACGATTTCGATTAAGCTTTGCATAAATATAGTAAATGAGGTATACATATGCCGCTTTTTCAGGAAAAAGTCCATGAGCATAAGCAAGAAAATCCATAAGAATATCACAGAGCTAGGTTTGAATTTATATATTTTTTTAAATTACCAATTTTCGAAATTTGCAGACACAAACCTGTCTTCAACTGAGCTATACTTATTTTCTAACAGATTTTCGGAGCAGAATGTTTACAATAATTATCCTATAAATTTGAATGATATTATCTGGAAATTGGAGAAATATGTTGACCCCAAAATTAAAAGAAAATACCTCAGGAAAAGTCGACTCTAGATTACAATTTCATTCCAATGTTGTCAGAGAAACTTATTACTACATGTGAAAGAATTCTGCCAAGTACATGAATAATAATATTTAATTACACTTGGCTTCATTCTTCGATTTCGCAACTTTGATTGCCTTTAACGTAAATAAATAAAATATTAACATTCATGTACTTGGCGGAACTTTTTCACACGTATTGTTCTTGGTGGGAGTTTAAATTACTCATAATATAAAGTTGTATAATGTATATTACAATCAACATTTTGCTAATTTGTATTTCATTTATTTTAGAAGTTGCTAGCAAAACTTTTTGAAGTTATGAAAATCATGATTCTGGGTATCTAACTTTATGTATTTAAGGTATCCCATCATTTGCAGAAGGAAGGAAATGTATTGCAGAACGCAGTCTGTGCGTCAAGTCGTGTTAGAGGATTGAATCCTGAGCCAATAACATTTGAATGTGGTCGTTTAAAAAAAAAATAATTATTACAACATTTATTAAAAGAATTTTTGCATAATATCAATAATTTACATGATATAAATGCAAACATTACAAAGCTAGAGTTTTTGCGATTGAAAAAATATCATTTGAAGTTGTTTATTTAGGAAAATTACCATTTTAAATGACTTTATTCAACAGACTATAGTATTCGTGCCTTCGAATGTATTTCTTTGAAATTTTTAAACATTTAATGGAATTCAGGCAATTTATTTACGTTTCGTCAATGCTGAGTCTGTATCTGGCGAGCATCATTTCTGGCGCTATTTTTGTAAGGATTATGTTAACCTAAAATCCTAAAAATCTTCAAATTTTTTCTCAGGAAAAAATGAAAATAAAAAATGGCGAGAGGAAAGAAGAAGCAAGGGGATTTGGAGTCTGTCTTTCTTTTTTTTCTCTTCTTTGAATTTGAAGAATTCCGTAATTAAATTTGAATATTGGACGTAAAAGAAGAATCGAAATTTTGACTTATTCTGAATTTCTGAAATTTTCGAATAATTTGTAGATATGGAGAGAAAAATTGTGGAAGGAGAGAAGAAGGTCGATTGAAGTCACACTAGCTTGAGGTAAAGTTTGCTTACAATTTACTCGATGTCGCAGCTTAGTTATAATGTAGCGGAAATGTAAGGGAGGAAACAGTCGAGACATGTTTGAGCACGTATTCATGTTTAAGGAAGTGTATGCGAAATTTGGTGCGGAACTTCTCTACTTTGAATTCTAGTGAAGTTCAGAGCGATTAAACTTTAGTTAGTGGCTGGAGAAGATTGCAGGTATTCATAATTTTACAAAATGGGGGGAGGCTCAGACGTGGTATCATTTTGTATAAACCAATTAGATCCTTACTATCAGTAGCATGATCTGGAATATTAGTACAATAATCCTATACAACCTGAATTCTCAAAAATGAGTGTTTTTGGAGATATGTATACAAATAATTATTTTTCTTGTTGTTGTTAAATTTTAGATAAATCAAATTTAAAACATCACAAAATGAGACGATATTATCAACTGTAATTAAATTTTAGAGCTGTAAATTTCCCTTAGAATATTCGCCAAGTGCTTCAGCACCACCGCATATACAATTAAAGTGGAACCTCTAGGCGCAAATTCCTTCGCCTTTCCTGGGTCACCTGATTACACAGTGAGAATTTCTGGGAAACCTTAAACCTCAAAGACGTTGCTCTGGATATTCATTTACCGAAAAAATATTCCAAGTATTTTTTGGGGAATCTCGAAATTCTACCATATCTAAAGCTACGATCAAAATTTCTCTATCAATGTATACTTTTATGAAAAAGTAACAATGCTTAAATATTGATCTAATTTTTAATGTTTGATTCATGATTGCCAAAAAACTCTGAGAAATGCGTTGCACTCACAATAATTTTAGTGACAATGAGCACGAATGCGAAAACGTGATATAATATGTTGACGATATTCAGTCTAAAAATGGTGCGCCAGGACAGCGATCCCATCGGATGCAGAACATCGAACAAGAGAGATCGTACGTTAACGTGATTTACTTTTTTCAATTCAGAATATATTCGCGCTTTTACTAGGGTGAATTATTGAAAAAAAAACATGTTGCGTAATGAAAAATGAGATCATCAAGCAATATAATATTCCTATCTCGGTCTAATAGTCTAAAAATTATTTTTGAACTTTCCTATATTAGAAGTAATAATGATCAATAAAAATATAATTCGAAAAATGAGGTGAGAGCCCAGAGAGAACGTTGGAAACCTCTTTTCATATGAAGAAAATGAAAGATTTTGTTGACTAAATTTCTTTAAAGCTAGAAGAATCAATGTTTTAGTGGCAATCGATATATTAAGTCAGACATAGAATAAAAGTTGATATACTTCAAATGGTAGGACTGATAAAAGTTAAATTAAAAATATTAACTTCTAATTTAACAGCTTTATTTTATAGACAGTGAATTATTTGATAAGCCAGGAGCTAAAACGTCCCATAGTTATGTTACGAGCAAAAATGTCAAAAAATATTCCACGCGCAAAAATGCTCTAACAAAACTCACGGGCAAAAATATTGCAGAGGTTTTCAACGCTCAAAATTGTCAAAACAGAAAATCACGGGCATAAGCGTCAAAAAAATATTTGACGCGCAAAAATGCCCAAAACAAAACTCACGGGCAAAAACGTCAAATAGATTTTCAACGCGCAAAATTGATTTTTTACAATTTCACAAATAAATTCACGGGCTAATCCGTCACGGCACAACTTCCGATTGTCACAATTTTCTTATTGTTACTTTAAGTTTTTTCTAATTTGATGTTAATAATTTTCATAAAAATTCTCAGAAAATCGAGTAAAACTACACTTTGTATAATAAGGAATGCCGATGTTTCTTCATGATGTCTAACCGTCATTTTCGAAAGCTGTGATTATAAGCGGTGCAAATTCAAAAATTTAACCATTTAAAAAAATCCCATCGCTCAAGACAAAGAAAAATTTTAGTCTAGATTACTGATGAAGAAAAAACATAAAAACTTGATGAAATTTTTATATAGTTGACTTTGTATTCTATTCCATGTCAAAACGTAAGTTTATTCATAAAAATTTCAATTTCACGAAATTGTACGATAGTCCTCACTTGAGAATATAGAAAAGTATATTGTTCATCAAAGTTTTATGTTCAAAACTTTTTCCTATATTATAAATAAATTTTCTGCCGTTCTAAGAAAAAATTTTGCAACCTTATGAGATTTGGAAACCGAGTTATTATGATCAGCTAGGCGAAGATATTTCAATCCAGCGGGGCTTCATTTAAGACCGACGGGGCTCAATTTCAGTCCGCTGGATTAAAATAGCTTTGCCCAGCTGGTTATAGTAGCGAGGCGCACGAGCAGTGGCGACGCTGCGTGGCCGAGGCTAGAAGTACGCCGCTTTTGTCCCTCGAAACAGGCTTAAAAACAATCGTTTCCAATGTTCGAGTGGCAAAAAACCTTTTTCTAACAAAAAATGTACTGTTAAAAAGGTTTTTGCTTCAGGAAGCAGTTTTTCATACAAGAAATTGCTGTCAAATCAAACCAATAAACTTACAACCTAGCACGCCTCCTCACCAATAAACTCAACCCTTTCACAGGAAACTCTGTCACACAGGTCCAAAACTCCTTTGACTTTATCAAAAAGATACAACAGGTTCACATTCAACCCCAAGACATCTTAGTGAGTTTCGA
>JAUMHM010132413.1:0-38227 GCA_032362435.1 Melikaiella ostensackeni
TTGATGCAAAGTCGATGACATTTTTTTTTTGGTGAAAAATCGAAACCACACACAAAGATAGATGTACACAATACGGCAACAAAAAAAGAAGAATTGAAATCGGCCGAACGAGAGCGCCACACGGTGATGAGTCCTAAATCTTTTTGATATGATCAACTTGTATCTGCTGAATAGACATTCATGATGACGAAAATTTTTCAAAACTTCTTTCGCGTGAAATGAAAAATAAAGTCCGAAAACTTCACTGCGAGCTGGATTTGAACAAACATCTCCTCTAGTCATGAGATGTGCTTTAAGCAATTCAACTATCGCAGCAAGCTAGTGGAAAATTTGGAACCAGCATTTGGTCAAACAGATGGAAGGTTTACCTACATTCAATGTTTCTAAAGGTGCTTCTGACCAGTAGATTTTAATAATTGTTCTATTTTATGCGGTGTTTTTTATAACATGCATTTATAGGTTTTTGGCCTTAGGCATACGATGACTCTAATCTTCAAACCTCATACAGAGGGAATCTAATTGACATATATCTGTTGTATCGACGTTCATAATTAAGAAAATTTCTCTAAATAAATTTTTTGTGAAACGAAAATTAGGTTCCAAAAATTTCACTGTGAGTTGGATCTAAACTGACACCTCTATTCATGAGAGGTGCTTTAACCAAGTCAGCTATCGTAGCACGCTAATGAAAAATTTTGGACTTGCATTTGGTCGACCGGATGAAAGGTTAACTCACTTTCCATGTTTTCGAAGGTTCTTTTGGCCAGCAGATTTTAACAATAGTTCTATTTCATGCCGTGATATTTATAATGACCTTAAATTTTTAACTTTATACGTAGAAGATCTAATCAGCATGTATCTGTTGTATGAATACTAATAGAGAAAATTATTTTAAAATAAATTTCGCGTGAAATGAAAAATAATTTCTAAAAATTCCACCGCGAGCCGGCTTTGAATTGACACCTACTCTATTTATGAGAGGTGCTCTAATTCAGCTATCGCAGCACGCTACTGAAAATTTTTAACTTGCATTTGGTCAACCAGATGGAAGGTTAACCTACCTTTAATTTTTCTGAAGGTGTTTTTGGCCAGTAGCTTTTAATAATTGTTGTATTTTATGCAGTGATATTCATTACATGCATTTCTGTGGTTTGTGGCCTTAGGCATACGACGACTCTAATCATTAAAGATATGATCAACATATGTTTGTTGTTTAACATATATTTTTTGTATCGACACTCATGATAGAGAAAATTTTTCAAAATAAGTTTTGTTTGAAATGAAAGTTGGTTCCAAAAATATCACCACGAGCCGAATTTAAACCAGCACCTTCCTCTGTTTATAAGGGCTGCCTTCACTGTATTTGGTCAATCGGATGGAAGGTTCGCCTACCTTCGATGTTTCTGAAGGTGTTTTTTGCTTGTAGATTTCGACGATTATTCTATTTCATGCCGTGATATTTATTATATGCATTTCTGCGGCTTTTGGCCTTAGGCATACGATGACACTAATTTTCAAAGTTCATACAGAAAAGATCTGATCAACATATATCTGTTGTATCGACACTCGTAATAGAGAAAATTTCTCTGAATAAGTTTTGTGTGAAATGAAAATTACGTTAAAAAAACTTCACTGTGAATCAGATATAAACCAAAACCTTCCTCTATTCATGAAAGGTGGTTCAACCAATTCAGCTATCGCAGCACGCTAGTGAAAATTTTGGAACTTAAATTTGGTTAACCGGACAGAAGGTTTACCTATCTTCGATGTTTCTGAAGGTGTAGTTGGCCAGTATATTTTGATAATTGTTTTATTTCATGTCGTGATATTCATTACATGCATTTCTGCGGTTTTTGGCCTCAGGCATATGCTGACTCTAATTTTTGAATTTCATAAAAACGAGATATGATCAACATATATCTGTTGTATCAACAGTCATAATTAAAGAAATTCTTAAAAACATATTTCGTGTGAAATAAGAATTGAGTTCCAAAAACTTCACTGCGAGCTGGATTTGAACTGACACCTTCTCTGTTCATGGGAGGTATTTTAACCAATCCAGCTGCAGTAGCACGCTAGTAGAAAATTCGGAAATTACATTTGGTTAACCGTATGGAGCTTTAACCTACCTTGGATTTTTCTAAAGGTTTTTTTGGCTAGTCGATTTTAGTAATTGTTTTGTTTTATGCCGTGATATTGATTACATGTTTTCCTACGGCTTTTGGCCTTAGGCACACGATGAATCTTTTCTTCAAACTTCATACGGAGGAGATAAGTTTTGTGCGAAACGAAAATTTAGTTGCAAAAATTTCACTGGGAGCCAGATTTAAATCGACACTTGTATTTGGCGCTAAGATGCTGACTCAGTTATTTGCAATTTTTTCGCAATTTATAAAAACAAGCAAAAGTGAGCTAGCATGTCTTCAAGTGTATACATTATATAACATTTAAGCAGTAGACACTTCACTACAGTACTAATTATATGTTAACATTAATATCGCTAAAGTGAGATAAACATTTTTTTTCCAATTTAATTTTCATTTCTTCACTCGTTCATGCATAAGGATGGAAGAAAATGAAAAATCATTTTGAAATTATTGACCGAGTAATGAATATTTCGAATCTTTGAACAAAATGCACATAATAAATTAAAATATATATTTATATACTTTGAATAACTGCCGGAGGAGCAAGATTTCAATGATTAATCAATAATTTACGTTATAGATGCTCCATTACTGATTGTAATAGTCTAATTTTTGTACGAATTGAAAGTTTGAGAATTTGACTTGATGGCAAGAAATCGGGTCCCCTAGCACACTGTGCGCTGAGTCCGTACTTATAGCCTTGGCCTTTGAAAATAACTTTTAAAAAAATAATCAGCGAAACTTATTTCAAGGACATTTTTTGAAATTTCAGTAAGACCAGTGTTCATTCTCGTTTCAAAATTAATTTTAATTTTGCATAAGCAAAAGCAACTTTATTTTCGAAATAATGGACGAAAATTTTATTTTAAGAACAACTAAACAAGTTATGATTTTCCCAAACTTTTCTAGCATTTTGAAAATTAAGGTGTTTATTTCTACATTCTCATTTCAATGAGAAGTTACTGGTTACTTCCGCGTCTATGTCGTCGTCGTTATCGTTCTCGCCGTTGTCATTCTTTTTCGTCATCTGTGAGCACGATAACTTTTGAAGGAATTGACTGCTCGGATTGCATTTTGGCACACTTTTCTAAGATCTAAAAAGAAAGAACGAGTTCGTTAACTAGACATTTTTGAACTACAGTTCTGGCTATATCTATCGAAAAAGTTATTTAAAAAATTAAGAATTTCATTTTCCAGCTGAACTATACGGGATGCAAAAAAACTGTTAAGAAGCAAAATCATTCACCTAAAAGTGACCTACAAATTTACTTCAGACCACTTTTTTTATAAGACGCATAGATTGTTGGCCTGAAAATCACTATGAGTCTGGAAATTACATTTTTTTATTCAAAAAATTTTTCTTAAGATAAACGTTGTTCCGACTCGCCTTTTGGGAAGACATGTAAGTTCGCCGGAAGACTAGAGAACCTTTTAGATAATTTTGAGTCTCAAAGTGGATTTGAAACACGAATTTTCCTATGTTGGCCTAAAAATCACTATGGCTCTGGAAATTACGATTTTTTATTTCAAAAAATGTTTCTATACATAAACATAGTTTCGGCTCCCCTTACTGGAAGATACCCAAGTTCGAAGGACGACTAGACAAACTTTTCGAAAATTTTGAATTTCAAGGTGGATTTGAAATCCGGATCTTCGTATATTGGCCTATAAAACACTATGGCTCTGGAGCTTTCTTTTTTTCTATTAAAAAAATGTCTCCTCAAGGTGGATTTGAAATCCGAATTTTCCTATATTAGCCCATAAATCACTATGGCTCTGGAAATTACAATTTTTTATCAAGAAAATATCTCCTCAAATGAATGTTGCCCCCACTCCCCTTTCTGGAAGACATCCAAGTTCGCAAGAAGACTAGAGAACCTTTTAGAAAATTTTGCATCTCAAGGTGGATTTGAAACCCGAATTTTCCTATATTAGCCCATAAATCACTATGGCTCTGGAAATTACAATTTTTTATCAAGAAAATAACTCCTCAAATGAATGTTGCTCCCACTCCCCTTTCTGGAAGACATCTAAGTTCGCAAGAAGACTAGAGAACCTTTTAGAAAATTTTGCATCTCAAGGTGGATTTGAAACACGAATTTTTCTATACTGGCCTATAAAACACTATGGCTCTGGAGATTTCATTTTTTTCTATTAAAAAAATGTCTCCTCAAGGCTGATTTGAAATCCGAATTTTCCCATATTGGACCATAAATCACTATGGCTCTAGCAGTTAAATTTTTTCAATTAAAAAAATGTTTCTTCAGATGAACGTTGTTCCAACTCACCTGCTTGGAAGACATCCAAATTCGCAAGAAGGCTAGAGAACCTTCTAAAAAAATTTGCAACTCAAGGTGGGTTTGAAATCCGATTTTTTCTATATTGGCTTATAAAACACTATGGCTTTGGAGAATACATTTTTTTTATTCGAAAAATGTCTCCTTACGGTGGATCTGAAATTCGAATTTTCCTACATTGGCCCATAAATCACTATGGCTCTAGCATTCAAATTTTTTTAATAAAAAAAATGTTTCTTCAGATGAACGTAGTTCCAACTCTCCTGTCTGGAAGATATCCAAGTTCGCAAGAAGACGAGGGAACCTTTTAGAAAATTTTGCATCTCAAGTTGGATTTGAAATTCGAGTTTTTCTATGTTGTCTCATAAATCTGTATTGCTTTGAAAGTTACATTCTTTCTAATTCGAAAAATGTTTCTCTAGATGAACGTCGCTCCTACTTCCCTTTCTGGAAGACATTCAATTTCGCAGGAAGACTAGAGAATCTTCTAGAGAATTTCGAATGTCAAGGTGGATTTGAAAACCGAATTTTCCTGAATTGGCCTATAAATAACTGTAACTCAGAAAAGTGCATTTTCACTTTGTCATCTCAATGAGAAGGTATTGGTTTTATGTGAAAATTGACTTTCGCGGATTCCATAAAATGTTCACACATTCACACATCACACTGTTTTAAGGCCTAAAAAGAAATAACGAGTTCGTGAACCAGCTAATTTGGATAAAAGTTCAAAAAGTAAGAGCATTTCCAAAAATTTTGAGATCATACCATTTTTTTACAAAATTAAAAAATGATATTTACGGTCATTCGTAGTACTCAGAATGTCGAACTATTCATCCTTATGACTTTTTTTGATAAAAAAAAATTATGAGAGTTATATAACGTTCAAAAATCAACAGGAGAAACGAGAATGAAAATTTTAAGCCAAACAATGCAAATATGTAAAAAAAAGTCAAGAAAAGTAAAACGTTGCTCTTCAAAAGCCCCACAAGATTGTCATTACAATTTTTTGAAATTTCTCAAGAAACTGAATATTCAAATTTAGAGGCAAATAACGCGAGATACGAAAAAAAGTTAGGATACCAAAATTGCTGCTTTTACGAAGACCCATAACCTTTCGTTTGAAAATTTTTTGGTAGCAGGCATAGTTTGTTTTTTAAGTCTGAAAAATGATATTGGAATATTTTTATTTTTATTTTTGAGCCAAACGACGCGGGATAAGAATTATTTGTATATATTATACGGTGAGCGCAGAAAATTGAGCGTTAATATTATGATGTGAATGTATTCCTTAAGGCCGATAGAGCCTCAAGTAAATATATTTCCGTTTTCGTTTGAAATCAAAAACAAATTTAGTGATTTGTACTTGAAAAACGTATAGCAGGACCGATAGAGTATTTTTCAGATAATTTCGAATTTCAAGGAAGAATAAAAATACAAATTTTCCTATATTGTCCTACACATCGCTATGGTTTTAGAAATTATATTTTTCTGATTCTGAAAATTTTTCTGCAGTTGAAGGTAGTACGTATGTACTTAATCATATTTCTGGATTAAATAGTTGGATTTCTAAGCCAGAAACGTAAATTTTTTTCAAGACAGTTGAATTTTTAACAAAAAAGTTCATTCCCACCAAGAAGGAAGTGTTTTCAACCAGGAAAGATGACTTTTTTTACCATAAAGCATGAATTTTCATTCCGAAATGACGAATTTTCAACAAAACAATTAAGTTTCTGAACAAAAAAGATGACTTTAACAAGACAGTTAAATTTTCAAAAAAATAAATAGACTTTTATCAAAATAGTTAACTTTTAATCCTTTAAAGTGAATTTGTAGCCTACAAGGATGAATTTTCAACCAAGAAGAATAATTTTTCATCGAAAGACGAATTTTCTTACAATTACATGATTCTTCAAACAAAAAGTTTAATTTTAAACTGAAAATTATAAGTTTTAAACAAAAATGCAACAGTTAAGTTTCCACTTAAAAACATTATGTTTCAACAAAAAAAAACTAATTTTTAACCAATTGCATTCGCTGTGAAAATTTTCAACCAAATAGTTTGATTTTCTAACAAGTTGTTGTTTTTTCAAGCAAAAAGACGAATTTTCCACAAAAAAGTTAATTTTCAAACAAATAGTTGAATTTTAAACTAAAATGATGGATCTTCAACCAAAAAAAAATGAATTTTTTAGAAAGTTGTTCAACTTCAAATCAAGTAGTTCATTTTTCAACCAAAAATGAACTAGTTACATTTACAGTGAAAAAAATTAGTTCCTAACCAAAACGAGTGAATTTTCAACAAAATAGTTATTCAAGCAAAGAGATGAAGGTTCAACTAAAATGATGAATCTTCAAAAAAAAAAAAAATTAATTTCTAACAAAAGAGTTCAAGATTCAATCATATTGTTGAATTTTCAACCGAAAAGTTTATTTTTAGACCAAGAAGATCAATTTTCTACTAAAAAGGCGATTTATCAACAACATACATGAATTTTCGACCAAAAATGAAACGAATTTTTAACAGAATAGTTAAATTTTTAACCAAAGAGGTAAATCTTCAACTCAAAAAAAATACTTTTTGCAGAGTTGTACAACTTTCAACCAAGTAGTTAAAGTTATTAGCAGAAAGATGACTTTTTAACAAAAAATAAGAATTCTTGAAAAAAGGGGTAAAAGGGAATAGGGGAAAGAGTGTGAAGTCTGAAATCGACTGTATCGAAGAATAAGTCACTAACAAAGTTTTTCGATAACAGAGCGCATCAACATATAATATATATTTATTAACAAATAAAATGCTCAATGATTTTTAAAAGATATTATTTCCATATTTTTGTACAACAATTTTTATTCATGAATTCCGGAAAAGTGAAATTTCACGATTAATTTGTACAAATGATTAAAAATTAAAATGCTAGAATCATAATCAAAGACAAAAGTCAAGTTGGATCCAGTTTTGATTTAAAGAGGTTGCGAAATACAAACAAGTGAAGTAGCCTACCTTATCTTAATTGAATGTGCTTTGTATAATGATACCTTTTAACAATATACATGTGATAGCGAAGACTTTGTATAGCTGACATCTAGGAAAATGGCACAGGACTCAGCCAGAAAATTCTGATAAAAAATTCTGGTCAAAACATTCTGTTCCATAAATTCTGTTGGAAAAATGTTGATCGAGAAATTCTGATAAAAAAATTATTTTGAGAAAATTCCAATCAAAACATTCTGTTGAAAAAGATCTATTGGAAAAATTCTGTTAAAAAAATTTTGATTAGAACATTCTGTTGAAAAAATTCTGATCGAAAAATTCTGATCACAAAAATTTTGTTCGAATTTTCACTCCACGTGATGTGATGTGTGATGTAATGTAATGTGACCTACTGAAATTGCATGTTTACCCCTAGAATATTTTAGATCTATGCTCTCGAATATTGAGAAAAATATTTACGTTTACAAAAGATATTTTCTTTTAAATTTTAAACTTTTTTTTCGAAAGCAAACATAAATTGTTATTATCAATGTTCATTTCAGATGTTCAAAAAAGCGAAGGTAATGGTGAATCGTTCTATCTGCGTGCGTGTTAGTTTCTAAATATGCGATAAACAATTTCAGCGGATAATTATATGTAAGGATAGAAAACACCCCTTGTACCTAGAAAGCTGTAAAAAATACTCGAAGCTTTTTTTGCTTTCAACAATTTTTCACTCTTCTACATACTTCTAAATAATGTTGATAAACTTTGATTTACGGGAAAATTCGAGAAAATTAGGGTGTCTTACCTCTAAGCGTCTTAAGCCCGTCCCCAAATATTTTCCGAACTAAGTAAATTTTTTTAGAATCAAAAATTTCTTCTAAAATTAACTCGCGAAATGTCTGATTATGTATTCGAAGTTTTTAGAAAGCTTGAGTACTTTTATATCATGAAAAACTGCCCCTCATATGCAAAAACATCCCCTTCAGATGTTCTAATGCGTTATTTTGTATTTCTAAATCGTATGAGGCTGTATAAGCATTTTCTGTCTTTACACTATGACATTTACAGCAGCATTATACTTACGAGATTAACTCTAACTATCCCTTTAATATCGTCAAAACTACCCTTTCCCCGAGAAAAATTTTAATGAAATACATTTTTTCCAGATTTTTTGAAACAGAGTAAGTATGGAAGAAAAATATTCTTGATAACAATTTGTTACTAAAAATTGTAATTTCTTTTGGAGAGTCCGACAAAAACTTTCTCTTGAGAAAGCACTGTCCCTTATCAGATTCGTCAAATGAAAACTCACTAAAAGTGTAACTTTATGAAATAACATTGTTTAACAAGAAAATTCACTCAACCCCCTCCTGTCAATTTTGGCTTTTGGATACCAAGAAAAAATCATTTCATACTCAGCAGACCTTCCAATTTATGGGTCTGTAAAGAGAAAATGGATTGTTTTCTCATATAATAATGAAAATTCGTTACATTCGCCACCTACTCAGCGAAGGCGCACCCTTAATCAATAAATTCATATTTTATAAACAATTAGGCGTAGAAAGTTTGGTATAAGCTCATTTGAAAGCTTATTTTATCGTCTAGAAATATTCATGTATACATATTTACGCCATCTCTCATCCGCAATTCATAATCCACTCGAACGTGTCAAAAAATGTTTGAAATTTTCAGTTATTTGTCAATAACAAGAGTGCCTCTACATCAATTTGCTCGAGGGTTTCTGAGCCTCAACAGTACTTCTATATAAACATTTCAAGCCTAGAAAAAATTCTGGTATCTTCGGGTTCCAGCTCAAGTGCTTATTTGATTGGACTATACAGGTTTTTGAAAAAACTTACAAGGTAAAAATTTTTTTTTTGAGGTAGTAATTGGCATGAGATCAGCACAAAATTCTTACGTTAAAGAGAATTTGATGTGACGAATAGTTTTCGTGTTCTGGTGTAGTAGTGCCAGCTTCACGTAAAGCTATGATTACTACACTTTTTTAACAATAGTAAAAATGTTGCGATTTTGTGCTTGGCACAAATTGACAGCACGAAATTAGCACAAAATTTCTACATTAAAGAAAATCTTATGTGATTAATAGTTTTTGTCTTTTAATGTAGTGGTGCCAGCTTCACGTTAAGCAGGAATTACTAGACGTTTTCGAGAATGAAATACAGGGCATAAAATTTTCTTTTTGTAGCATAAAGTAGCACGAAGTTAGCACAAAGTTATTGCATGTTGCCCATGTTAATAGGACAATGTGATGATTTTAGCTTCGTATGTGCCACGGGACGAAGCAGGCGCTATTTCATCTCTCGCGATGAAAAACAACTGCTTCCATCCCTAGGTACATAATATACTATTTTTGATGCTTATCTCTCTCCTTCCGCCATGGTCTTTGAACCTTTTTCCCTTGCCGATGATTCAAATTGCTGTTTCTATATCCCACTACCTACGCACTGGCCCACTACTTTCTGCCATGATTTCTAAGTCTTTCTCTCTAGCTGATGATTCCAGTTTCTGTTTCTCCATACCACTACTTACGCACTGGCCTACCTACTACATTCTACCATGGTCTTTAAGCCTTTCTCCCTTGCTGATGATTCCAATTGCTGTATCTATATCCCGCTACCTACGCACTGACCTACTCACTACCTTCTGCCATGGTCTTCGAGCCTTTCTCCCTTGCTGATGATTTCAGTTGCTGTTTTTATATTCCACTACCTATGCCCTGGCCTACACACTACCTTCCACCATGTTCTTTGAACTCTTCTCCCTTCCTGATGATTTCAATCGCTGTTTTGATATCCAACTATCTACGCACTGGCATACCCACTACCTTCTGCAATGGTCTTTGAGCCCTTCTCTCTTGCTGATGATTCCAATTGCCGTTTCGTTGTCCCACTACCTGCGCACTGGCCTGCCCACTACTTTCTGCCATGATTTTTAAGTCTTTCTCTCTAGCTGATGATTCCAGTTTCTGTTTCTCCATACCACTACTTACGCGCTGGTCTACCCACTACCTTCTACCATGGTCTTTAAGCTTTTCTCCCTTGCTGATGATTCCAATTGCTGTATCTATATCCCGCTACCTACGTACTGGCCTACTCAGTACCTTCTGCCATGGTCTTCAAGCCTTTCTCCCTTGCTGATGATTTCAGTTGCGGTTTTTATATTCCACTTCGTATGCCCTGGCATACACACTACCTTCCACCATGTTCTTTAAGCCCTTCTCTCTCGCTGATAATTCCAATTGCTGTTTCGTTATCCCACTACATTTGCACTGGCCTACCCACTACCTTCTGCTATGGCCTTTGAGCCTTTCTCCCTTGCTGATGATTCCAATTGCTGTTTCGATATCCCACTACCTACGCACTGGCCTACCCACTACGTTCTACCATGTTCTTTAAGCTCTTCTCCCTTGCTGTTGATTTCAATTGCTGTTTCGATATCCCACCACCTACATACTGGCCTACCCACTACCTTCTATTATAATCTTTGAGCCCCTCTCCCTTGTTGATGATTTCAGTTGATGTTTCTATATTCCACTACCTTTGCACTGGCCTACTCACTAAGTTTTGCCATGGTCTTTGACCATCTGTCCCTTGCTGATGATTCCAGTTGCTGTTTCGATATCCCACTACCTACGCACTGGCCTACCCACTACCTTCTGCTATAGTCTTTGAGCCTTGCTCCCTTGCTCATGATTCCAATCGATGTTCCTATATTTCACTACCTACGCACTGGCCTACCCACGACCTTCCATCATGTTCTTTGAGCTCCTTTCCCTTGCTGATGATTGCAATTGCTGTTTCGATATCCCACTTCCTACGTTCTCGCCTACCCACTACCTCCCGCAATGTTCTTTGGGCCCTTCTCTTTTGCTGATTCTTCCAATTGCTGTTTCGTTATGCCACTACCTTCGCACTGGCCAACCCACTATCTTCTGCCATTGTTTTGGCGCCTTTCTCCCTTGCTGATGATTCCAATTGCTGTTTTTATATCCCACTACCTACGCACTGGCCTCCCACTACCTTCTACCATGTTCTTTAAGCTCTTCTCCCCTGCTGATGATTCCAATTGCTGTTTCGATATCCTAATACCTACGTATTCGTCAACCCACTATCTTTTGCCATTGTCTTGGCGCCTTTCTCCCTTGCTGATGATTACAATTGCTGTTTCGATATCCTGCTACCTACATACTGGTCAACCCACTACCTTATGCAAAGGTCTTTGAGCCTTTCTCCCTTGCTGCGATTCCAATTGCTGTTTCGATATCCCACTACCTACATACAGGCCAACCCACTACCTTATGCAGAGGTCTTTGAGCCTTTCTCCCTTGCTGATGATTCCAATTGCTGTTTTGATATCTCACTACCTACATACTCGCCAATCCACTACCTTATGCAAAGGTCTTTGAGCCTTTTTCCCTTGATGATGATTCAAATTGCTGTTTCTGTATCCTACTACATATGCACTTGCCTACCTACTACCTTCCACCATGTTCTTTGAACTCTTCTCCCTTGCTGATGTTTGCAATTGCTGTTTCTATATCTCACTACCTACGCATATGATAACAAGCTGTTGACGAGTTTGTTATCAAAGTAAATCAATTTTCTTGGAATTATTCAAGATATTGAAGCAAATATCACGAAAATACCAGATAACAAAGTAAAAGAACTTAGATGAAAATTTTTGTGTTTTTCTAATGAATTCTTAAACGCAGGGTTCCCGCTAACCTACCCGCGTGTAAATCGATCCGACTTAGCCCAATTTATAACGCGGCGTCAATGCGAGATCCAAAGGGCAGCCCAGTTAACAGAAAGTGAAATTAATTAACAATGTGTTTTACTTTGATAAAAAGCGCCGTGCGAATGATCCATTATGTCTACGGGTTGAAAAATACCAAACGATTAAAGCAGAAGTTGAAGAAACATTTGAAGAAAATTCAAGTGCAGATGACAATGGTGAGTTATTCGAAATCAAAATCATTAAATTATAATAAATGATTAAATATACAATTCAAGATATATAATTAAATCATTCACAGTGTGTGAGTTATAGTATGTTTCTGTAACATATCACCTAAACACTGAAAGGGAATGAAGCGAAGTGCGGACCGTGCGAACTGACGAAACTATTCGCTTGCGATACAGCCCGCTTTGTTAGTGCGGTACTGGACGAAATTGCTGGCTTTAGAGTGCCACTCTCTGTATACCTTGCACCCCTGATCCTCCACCGAAATTCTCGAAATGACATATTGCGCACTGACTTATTAGGGACTTTCAGTGTATATTGAAATATAATAGTTTTGGACTTGATTATTGTTTATTTTAGAACATGCTCAGGACGTTAAGACTAAAATATCAACATTATATTTTAGTTACCACCAATTGAGAAGATTTAATATTTTAGTGTTTCAAAGTGCCCGCAAAACTTCTCTATGGGCTGCTCCACTCCAATTAGAGTATTCTATTATTACGTTACACTCATTCGATAATGTCGAATATAGTAGGACTGTGTCATGGGATGTAATCTAAAGCATTGTTTGTATGGAATTTCGGTGAATTATCGTTTTCAGTGCATAAGTGATGAGAAAATTGCGCTAACTTTTTGCTCTTCAGGTACAAAACTTATTTTAGAACTGTGAATTGGCATTTGGTCTGCTGATAGTTTTTAAATCTCTCAGAAAACAATATAAGCCTATCTTCCTCTCACGGTTCTACAGTACATCTATATAGTCAATCAGCTGTCAGCAGTCGCACGCACCATTTTATGCTTGCCTTGTGTAATTTTGTGTCAATCGGATATTCTGAGAAATGAAATGTAAGTGGGTACAATTTACTGTTCAATAATATGCATATCAATTCAGCAATTTTGTACGTATACTAACATTAAAATTTGTTTTTTCAAGATGGATGTGAATGCGAATTTTGAAGGTGAAGATATGCATGAGCAAATTCCTTTAGGGCCTAAAGTGAATTACAGATTATAGAAAGATGGAAATGTTTACTAGAATTCACTATATGATGGCTCCTATCATTTTGACGCGAGAATCCTCATCATTCCAGATTTAGCTCAATTTTGACAATGCCTCTGATAAAGCCACCAGGTTCGTCCTCAGATTGCGGATGGAGGGTCCCTGTGTAGAGAATTTCTGTTGAATACGGCTACAAAAGTTATTAAGCAGTAGCAAACAATTTTCCGGAGATGGTACCAAAGTAAAAACCCCCAATCTAAGGCATGAACAATCGTGCCAAATGCTGATGGCACCTGGGTGTGGTGTCATTCACGGTGTATCTGGAATACCAGGTGACCTCGTAGAGTATGCAGCCTTACGCCTGCATGCGAGGCTCAAAACAGGCGTTGTAAAACCGCGCCGACAACCTCTTGTGAACGGGATATGTACGCGGAAGACTTCACCAGTCGCTGCAAGAACAAGCTGCAGACAAAGATGAGGGGGCGTTATTAAGACCAACCGCGGAAATCAGGCATATCCTGAGAGAAGATGGCGATTTCAGGCCGAGGAGAAACATCAACATCTAGGCTCCTCCTAAGCTCCAAGATCTGGCTGAAATGGATAAGGCCCTTCGTGAGAATCTCTTGGAGAAGTCTGTCCTCTGAACTATAATGTGTTCAGTTTATTGCGAGGCGAGAGATCTGGCCGATTCAAATCAAAGGATTAAGCCGACGATAGATCAAAAGACCAAAAGGCGCTTCTATCAACTGAACAAGAAGATTGGCTGGACTAGACAGAAAACGTCCCGTATTCAGTGTGTGACATAACATCTGGTAAACCTTCTACGGTGAGGCTCCAAAAGTTTGCTCGCGAACTGAGGATCCATCATCACACATTGAACAAGTCAAAGCAAGCAAGTCAAAGACTATCAAGTAACTCATTGTTGACAAAATACGGGTGTTATCTAACGCAAGGAGGAAAATACAGAAGAGGAAGAGAAAAATACCCAAGTCCGAGAAAGTAGATATTTTTTGGAGAAAGCTTCACGAAGTTCAACACCCTTTGGATGAAGACACTGAAAACATCATGCGTTTCAAGGAGCTGCACGATGACCTCATAACGATCGGGGAGCAATGTCCGCTAATTACTGGCAAGGAAGTAAAGAAAGCATTAAGGGAGACGAAGAACACACTAGAATCTGGCCCGGATCTTCACCACATATTCAAAGATGGAGAAACTCATCCCTCGGTGACTGGTGTTAGGACACACGTTACTCCTAGCGAAAAAAGGCGACTTGTCCAACCGAAGCAACTATAGGTCAATAACTTATCTGAACACGCTGTATAAGATCCCCACAGCTATCCTGAATGACAGGATTTTTCGGAAGATTGGACCTGTGTGGAGAGAGACTTACGATTAGCGTGGATTGATAAGAGGCGTAGCAGGCTGCTGGGAGAACCTGCTAATCGACACAAGCGTCTGCAAAGACGCTGCAAACTACAATCGCAATCTGTCGACGGTCTGAATTTATTACCAGAAAGCTTTTAATTGAAATTCACATAGACTTATCATCCGTCCGTTGGAAAGCTTGAGGGCTCATCCATAGATAGTGGGATGCATAGAGAGATTGATGCTTCTTCGGAAAACTGGACTCACTATCTCATCTGGAAAACATCGTGTGACAACCTACAACGTCACCTTCCAGAGGATGCTCTAAAGATTGCCGAGGAGTACACATGAGAATATGGTATGTACTTTGGATTGCACAAGTATGCCAAGATTCATCTGAGGCCTACCTATATATACCTTTACCTATATATACCTATTTCTATATAAACCTATACCTAGGCGTGCTAGAGAGCCGCATTCAAGATATAATATCAGTAAAGGAGGCTGTCCGAAGCGAAAACAAGCTCCCAGAGAGATAAGGTCAATTGCCGAGAACGAGATGCGCAAAATTTATTGGAACGAGATAATTTAAACGAGAAGTGCACATTGAACACTCAAGTCTCAAGGTCTGACATTGTACTTCTTGACAATGTGAAATGAACTATGTTCGTGATCGAATTCGCGGCTCTGGCCGACAGCAACATCACAGTCAAAGAAAAAGAAAAAGGGAAGAGATATCGAGACCTAATAAGGGAGTTGCGGGGAATATTCCGAGAATATTCGGTTAAAATGATTGTCCTTGTCATCGGTACTCTCGGAGGTGCAAGACCAAGGCACTTGCGAGACGTAAGCAGAGAGCTGTTATTCTTTGGTCGCACCGTGTCTTCAAGATACACAAGGGTTCCGCTGGACTTTCCGAAATGGGGTCCAACTAGTAATTGATCAATCTGGTTGGAACCCAGTCTGGTCCCAGTCGACTATTCCACATGAGTTATCATAGAAAGTGTTAATTAAGGATTTTAAAAATTTTTGTTAAGGTTGAGGCCAAAAGAGCCCCTGATGCTTGGGTAATCCCCTTGCGTCCCCTTGTAGGTCTAGGCGTAAACCCAAGGCCCTCTCCATACGGAGAGGAGCGCAGCCAACGTTCTCTGCCAATATGTCTGACTCAGTGATGCAGTTACTGCCCATGAGTGTCAGTCGCTTTCCCGCAATTGCAGGGCAGTAACGAAGGATGTGAATAGCTATCTCAACATCCTTCCCGCACAGGCGACAGAGAAGGCTATCTGCAAGCCCTATCTTATGTCTGTGTTAGTTGAGGTTTTCGTGCCCTACAAACCTTTCTATTAGGACCTTGACTTCATTCCTACCGAGCTTGCATAATTCCGTAGCCCGTTTAAAGTTTAAATTCAAACCCATAAGAGTTTTGGCTTGTCTGCAGCCAGCGGCGGCATTCCACTCCTTATGATGTTCCTCGGTCAGCTAACATTCAATTTCTTCAGTGACCAACCTACTGGAAATGCCTACGACCGGTTCGGGACTAGTGAACTTTTCTTTTACTGCTAGTTTGCTAGCCTGTCCGAAATCTCATTACCTCTAATGCCACTGTGTCCAGGGATCTAAAGTAGCATCACTCCATTTTCCGTGGCTAGATTGTTCAATGCCTCAAAGTACTCCCATACCAGTAGCGAAGTTGTCGTTGTTCCATTCAGGGTCACTCTAGCAGCCCTGCTGTCTGAGCAAATGCGGACATTTCTTCTACTGCCACACTCCTGTGCCTTGTAGGTACACTGGAGCATGACCATGATCTCAGTTTGTAGGACTGTGGCATAGGACCCCTACGGGGTCGTGAAACCCATTCTGCTCCTCCTACGATAGACATCGGCTGTTGTTTTCTCCTTGTTCTTGGAGCTATTTGTGAGCCAGTTGTCCCCATTACCAGGTAAATTTTCCTCGCCGTTAGCCCATTCCTCTTTCGTAGATAGGCTAACTCGATACTTCTTGTCGAAGATTTAGAAAGCAGGCGTTTTGTCCCTGAGCATACAAAATGCTGCGAATCTTGAATGATGAAGAAAGTTTTAAAGTTGTTTCAAATGATGTTACGAAAATTCTTCAAAAATGTATTTTTCAAGCCCTAGAGAGGTTCAGGATTAAAAAGCGTTTGGGTAGAAATGTTAAAAAATAGGATATTGACACGATCAATACAAATCCCTCTTTAGCCTATGACTTGGTGAAAGCTCATAAAATAGACTATCCTTTACGATCAGTGGTTTCGACGATAGGTTCACTTACTAGAAAATTAGAAGCGCTTCTGACGTGATAGCCATGTTTTCGAACATTCCATATGGAAGGGTTAATTTGCTCTAATACATCATCAACTAAGTTTACTTAGTTAGAGAAAATAGTTAATCCAACTGCTTTCTTATTTGTGGGTAACTAAAATCTTGATTAGGTTGACTACTTAAACAATTTAAGTTAATTAACAAAAATATATTGGGGTCTTGGGGAACTAAGATGAGTAGATTAAATAAGACTTCAGTTAAAATAACTAATTTCTTAGTTGATGCAACTGAGAAAAGTGAGTAAGTAAAGTAGAAATTTTAGAACTTGTAGCCACTGTCTTTCGAAAAATCCAAATTTTCTATTTTCAATGTTATTTTCCACGATTAAAAACAAAAAATACGTGCCTTATGAAAAACTGCTCAATGACGAATTTGTAGACCTTTTCTGGTTGAACAGTTTTCGCTTATTATAATTTTTTAGATCTTGCTTAGTTTTACTGTAAAATGGAATTTTTTATGCTTCATAAGCTTTTTGGGTGAATAAAACCAGAACCGTTGGTCAAAAAAGGTATAGAGGAAGTGTGTCCGAAACTGCCAGTTTAGAATTAAAAAAGAGGTTACTTTTAAATATTAAATATTAGCTGACAACAAATTGTATTAGAGGTAATAATTTCGTATATTTTGAACATTGCCAATATTAAAATTCACAAAGAAAATAGTTAAATAAGTATAAATCGTCGAAAAAAGCGAGCAGGTTTTTGGCCGTTCTAGCCACACGTGCGGTTAAAATGGCCACCTAAAATGAAGAAATTTAAACTCTTGTTTCCAAATAAATATTGTGGTCAAGTGTCGTTAATTGATTCCCGATAATATTTTGTATAAGAGAATGACATTTTTGTATCAGAAGTATTATTTATTATGTGAAATACGCGTTGAATTGTACGCAGTTATGAAAAGGCTACAAAAATTGTTTACTAAGCTCAAAAATATGAATGATGCTTCAAGTTATTTTATCTTAAGAAAATTAAGAAAAGAAACCTAATGTTATGACCATTATGATTTTTACAGAATTCAAGTTATAACCTTATAAGTTTCTCACTTAATCGTCTGCTGCAGCAGACAATAAATTTGCGGTGTGGCGCGAATTTTAAAAATATATTTAAATTGTGTTTGCGTATATGTATGATAATCTTCTATAAGTACACATTATATAGGCCTGTACATAAGAAATCAATCATAATAATTAAATTAAATAACACGTTCAATGATAAATAGTATTATTTTGAATGTTTGAGTTTATAATCGATATTAAGATTTCTCAATTCAGTTTCTTAACGTCGCCGTGTGACGGTGCGCAAGAGCTTGTTTTGTCAGCTGCTGACCGGCCATTTTATCCACATGACCAAGCGGCCGTTTCAGGCTAGTGGCCCTTATGGGAGGCTCTAGAGGTCCTCATGGAAAGCTCTGGAAGTTTTTGTGAGAAGATCTGGAGGCGGCGAGATCTTCTTTATAGAGAGGCATTATATTTTTGGGAATTTCGGAATTGCAGATTGGAAAAAATATTATAATCTTATTCGACATTTTAAATAAAATTTTTATTTCATTCGATATAGCCGAATATATAATTCCTTGAAAACGTTTTCCCACTTAGAGCTTTTCATTTGATTATTATCTTTATCATACATGAAATACAACATTTTATTACACAGAAAAAAAATTTACAGTTTTTCAGAATTTTTGGCTTAAATTATGCAAATAGACTCGATGCGAAGGCGTCATGAAAGCAAAAATTCCAGGAACCTCCTAGATATCCGATTACGAACAGTCGTAGTCGTGAGGTGGACGATATACTCCTACGTGATAGCAGTTGCCTGTAAAACAAAAAATTTCGTAGAATATTAATAAATAGAAAGTGGAACAAGCGTTGGAGCATAAAAAGTGATCCAGAAAACTAAATGATAATTCTAAAGATCAATCTGATTGCTCTTTTGTATAAAAAAAGTCCGTGGCTAGTCGTTCAGCTTCTTGGACAAAAAGCGAAAATCTTTTAAACTTGATTGGCAGAGATGGAAAAGGAAAGGGGGATCTTTCCGTCCCACCTGGGCTATTCGCCCGAAAAGCTGCACAAATGGGCACTTCCATGAGAAAGTCATAATTTTGTTCAATTTGTGAAAATTGATAACTAAATTAGACAAAGTTCATATATTTACCCTTAACATAAGCTTCAGTTCTCGTTGCATAGACACCCGTCTTTGTGATAGCACATTCAAACTTGCCATTTTTTTCCCATATACAATTATCTGTAAATCAAATTGATCATCTTTATTAGCGATTATCCATTGACATATAACGTTTTGAATAATGAAAATATAACTGCATATATGAAATTATTATATGAAATTATTATTTCAGAATGGTAAAAGGGAGTTTTTTCATGCAATGAGCACACTGAGAAGTGATCCCAGTTCAGTGTTTGTCTATTTATGGGTAAACAAGTTCAGGTAGAAAGATTGATTCACGAAAATCACATAATGTATTCGACGAAAAAGGAGTACGTGCTGTTTTTGGGACCAGAATAAGGAAATAATATTTTCTTTTGTGGAAATACAAATTCAAAAACATTTAAAGCAGCTTTCCCTCAATTCATCGAGTTGAAAGAAATCTTTAGACACAAGAACCATTGAAATCAAATAATTTTTTGAAAAGATAAAAAAATTAAAGCCTTGAGGAGTTTCCAACTTTCATTTTCTCAAAAAAAGATATTTGAAAGGTTCTTGCATTACAACCATTCTTTTAGGTTGATGAATTGAGGGCAAACTAATTGAATCTTTTTGAGTTTTTATTTTCACAGAAAAAGCTTTTGGATTCTGCGCCAATGAACAGCCCTTATTGCTCGTCCTTTGAGGCAAATTAAGTTAAATGTTGTTGGACTCACAGTAAGCTTGGAATAGTGTCAGTTTGTCAGTTTGGACTCCAATTACTGTTTCGCCACATTGAATACTATTAATAAAGTAGCATAGAAAGAAAAGAATTAGAAATTGCATGGTTGTTAATACTAAAATAAAGGCTTTTAAACAGTGTAACCGAATAACTGAACATACATTTACTGTTCTTGCTGTATATATATCAACTGTCCCTCCACTTTTTTATGAAAAATGTGAAATGGGCCACAACTAACAAACTAATAAAATTTGTTTATTAGATTTTATGTACATTGAAGTCATGAGTTTGATCATTTCCAAAATTGCTGTTTCAGAGTTCTGTGCAACTTTCCGATAGTATGCAATAAAAGTGCATAACTCTCAAAAATGTTTCTTTATCTTTTCGGCGTACCTAAGAAGTTTCAGTATTTTTGAAATTTTTTTCCTTTATTCGATATGCGAGGTTTCAGTGATATAAAAATTTATGAACTTGTATTTAAATAATTCTTCTCAATCTCTTTCGAAGTCGCGAATTTGAAATTTTTTTATAGGTTGACTTGAAACCAATCTATTCAGACTATTCCACTTTTCAAAATAAAAAAAGGGAATAATCCAAAACAATAACATATTTCTAAAAATTGTTGATTTTCTTGAATTTGTATACTTTACTTAAATAGAAATAGACACCTTCTGGTGAATGGACTTAATCAATAATAATAATCCGGATTTAATTATTAAAATTTGAAGAACAAAACATTGAGAAAATAATCCATTTTTTTAATTTTTCCATTTGTGAGAAGAAGATAAGAATAACGAATTCAAGGTGAAAATTTATTTCAACAGAGAAAGTTCTACATCAATACGAATCGCAGTGTTCAAAGCCACGACTTAAAATGGCATTGAATTGTGAACAGAAATTCTCAGATTTTTTCGGGAGAGAAAAGTGTTTACGAACAGAACCATTTTTCAGCCTCCCACATTACATCAATCGCAAAAAACATATTCGTGAAGAATTTCACTAATTCCAGAAATATTATTCAGAGAACTTGAAAAATATATATTAAAATTTAAGAATCAGCACAAAAATCAATTATATATAAAACAGAAAAATTATTGAAAAGGTACAAAACCAAAGAACATCTGTGAAAATTATAAAAGTAGAAAAATGCAACATAAAATCTAGTCGATAAATTATAATAAAGTACTCAAAGGTACATAATAACAGAATGCATTTATTTTGTATATGGGATCTAGTTCTGAGTACCATTTTTTATAGGTTACGAGGGTATACCTTTTTTACCTCAAGTTATACAAATCATTTCTGGGAATCTTATTCTTAGATAAGTACCAGGATTTCATTTAAATTATATTAATTATTATACCTCAGTTTATTATATAGATTCAAGACAAAGAAGATCTGTAAAAATCATAAAATTAGAAAAAATTCATCATAAAAACCTAGTAAAATAATTATTAATAAATTACTCAATGGTACATAATAAAAGAAGGCACATATTATGTATATGGCATCTTCCTCTGGGTACCATTTCTTCAGACTTCATTTCGATCTTCAGGAGATTTTAAAAGAGAGACATTAAGTAAAGATTTCTTCCAACCTGCAGGGTTGCCTATGAATACTATTGAGATTTTTTTTTAATTGAGGTATTAAAAATCAGCTCGATTTACCAAAAGATACCTATTTTTATTTGAATATAGTATACAAATTTGAGGAAGTCAGCAATTCTTATAAATGTTTTATTGTTTTGGATGATTACCATTCTATATTTTGAAAAAAGGAATAGTCTGAATAGTTTGGTGCTAAATCAATCCACAAATTTTGATCATGGCATTATGGTCTGTTGCTTCTATTTCTCATGTCCTGTTAACATAAATTTTATAATATTTCTTTTAGGTTCCTTCAAGCTACAATTTCTTTTATCTGTTTAATTGTCATCCTGGCACTTATAAAAGAAATGAGTTTGCAAAAAAGGCAAAGTTTACAATAATTATTGATATACGTTGAAAAAAAAGCAAAATAATTCGCTCTGAAAAGGGGGCTCGCAATAATAATAATAACAATAAAATAGTAAAAGTGGGGGCGTAAATATTGAACATTACATTTATATATGAAAGTTCATTTTAATATTTACGCCCCACGCTTTTATTCTATTATTATTATCATTATTATTATTTCAAGCCGCCGTTTCAGAGTGAATTACTTTGTTTCTTTTCAGTGTATTTTAAGAAAACCTTGTTTTTTGAAAACTTTTTAGAATTATTTTTCGTTTCATTTTATTTCTGTTTGAAACGTCAGATTGTATGATTTAATATTTCACTTCCATGTTGCATGCGTCGTGTTTAAACATATATATTTTTATAGTCAAGGAGATAAAAAAGCGTAGCTAGAGGTATTATTTACTTTTTTTTCGTAAGAAAGAATTCCAGAATAATAAATTTATTGCTTTGTTGACATTGTGTTTATGTGCAGATTAGTCGATTTCCTATATAAAATTTCTGTGTGGATACGAAATTAAATACTTGAACGCATTTTCAAGAATTTAATGAACAAATAAACACTTTTATTTCATGACAGGATTTAATAAACTCTGAGTTCATCAACGCCTTCTACCTCAAATAATAAAAATGACAATGTATCATATGAATGTAATAAAATGAATAATTGCCGTTAATTGTGAATCAGTTTGAAATTTGAGAAAATATCATTTTATAAAGTTACTTATCATCATAAAACAATTATAAAATGAAATTCGGTGTTCCTTTGTTTGAATATTAAACGATAAGCTTCATGATTTAAGATTTTCAAAAATATTTTACTGTATGTCGACACAACACGTGGTGGGACTGCGTTGTAATGGAATCAGAAAATCGACTTATCTTCGATATCATGAAGTGTTGTAAAATGCCCATGATTTTTTTGAGATTGTCTAATTCATATTTTTCACTTTTTTTTTCTTGAGAGCTATACACTGGTGCTTATAAGTACAAGACCCGTGAGATCTTTTACAAAATCTGATGAAATCCTTTTAAAAATTATGATCCTGTGAAATTCCTTTGAAATTCCGCATTTTCTTATAAAATGTCGTGAAATCCTGAAAAATCGTGTGAGATTTTCTGAAAGCACTTGAAACACTTTGGAACCATTAGTAACCTTTTTAAATTTTTTAGTATCTTTGAAATCCCATAAAAGCCGGTGAAATCTCTCGAAATATTATCAAGTGATTAAGATTCACGGTAGCGAATAGCCTCTTAGTATTAAAAAAAGTAAAAATAGGTTCTAGTTTTCTGAATATCCTTATGATTAAAAATTCTGCCATGAAGGGCGAAAGGCGAAAATGGAAAAGTCGCTCCTGGGATTCATTATCTGTAACATAAATGATTTCGAACACTATAAGTAAACTATCTCAGTCAATTTACAAGATATCTTAACCAAACTTGGTGGGTATATATAATCCACCAGAGTACCAAAATTCTTTAAGTTTGGAAGATATTAATTTAAAATTGAAGAAATGCGCTGCAATTGAATTTAGCCTTGCCAGTCTTCCTTTTCGCATGCCGAAAATGCCGAGATTACCCCCAGCATTTTAACCTGAATCAATTTTTACCCCTTGTTTTTTTCTGTGTTCAAATTATTATGAAACTGTGACAAACACATCTCAATTTACGATTTTACATATCAATCAGAACGAAATAATTTCTCAATTGCATCAGTTAAGAAAAGAAAAGCTAAAAAATGTGATTTTTGGAAATACATTGATTTATAGTGAAAATTTTCCATTTTTAATCATTTTTTTACTATTTTTATCATGCACACATATCTGCAGTCAAAACCAATCGATCAGTTTCAATGAAACTTAGCATAAATATAGTAAATAAGGTATACATATGCATCTATTTCAGAAGAAAATGATCCATAAATATACCACAGAGTTAGGTTTGCATTTATATGAAAGAAATCAACAATTTTCCGAATATGCAGGCAAAAACCTATCAACGACTAAGTTATATTGATTTTTTGCTATGTTCCTGGACAAGATTCTTTACAATAATTAATCTGCGAGTTTTAATCATCTTAATTGAAAATTGAAGAAATCCGTTGATCCCAAAATTTAAAAAAAATGCTTAAGAAAAAGTCGACTATTGATTACAATTTCATTCCAAGGTTATCAGAATAATGTTATACTCTATGTATATTTGTTGTATCATTTTCGAAAAAATGAATGAAATCCCACCAAAAACAATTCGTGTGAAAAACTTCCGCCAAGCACATGAGTACAAAGATTTTCTTGCATTAAAGGTAATGAAAGTTGTGGAATCAAAAAATAAGGCCAAGTACGGATAGTAGAAATTTTTTAAATAGAATTGTATTTAATAAAAGGAATAAGATCAATAAATGAGTTAAGTAAATAATTCATTTGTTTGATGAAAAAAATAAATTGAGGTTTTGGAGAAATAAAAACAATTTTAAAAATTCTGCGTACCTGTTATTGTCTTTAAAGAATAAACATAAGTGTGGCAATGTCACAATAATAATAATAGTAAACTATTATATTATAGGCCCGCTAGATGTTTCCTTCTTTTTTTTATTACTCTAAAATATCAATTTTATTTGTATATCAAACTTTGATTACCTTTAACACAAATAAATATAATATTACCAATCATGATGAATTTTGTTAGCACTATAATATTTAATGAGATTGTTTTTTGCAGTAAAACGTTTTTTATTAACATAATTCAAAGTTGATGCAACGAAAGTAAAAATTTTCGCGTCTATTCAGAAAATTAAAATTCTAGGTTCGGGAGCGGAGTCTCACGGTCAGTTTTTTCAAAATTTGGCTGTCCCGAAAGTCAAAAGCTTTGTTTATAATTTTCTTCACTTCTTTCGTTCATATCTTTCAATAGCAGGAAACCAAAAAGGGGAATTTTGTTCGGTTCTGTTAAAAAATTCAATTTTTAGGTTCAGTAAGGGAGTTACACGGTCATTTGTCTCAAATTTTGTCTGCCTTCCAAAAATCAAAAACTTTTTTATCTTCCGATGACCAAAAGTTACAGAAACATGTATAGAAATGGTTTTTATACCAATTTTCGGAATTACCAATATTTCTGAAATTATTCAACATTCTTCAAGTTTCTAAGCCTCATTTTAAAGAGAAAATTCTGCATTTTTTACTAAAATTATCTGCAGCTTTGTTGAAGAGGTTTTGCAGATTTGGCAAGGAGTTAAAAGTGACAAAAATGACCTAAAAACTTAAGTGAAGGGGTTTAACAGTCAAAATCGATTTAAAAATCAAAGCTTGAGGAATTTGATTACCTATTTCGGAAAAATGGTAGAATCTCGATTTCACGCCATTTTTCGTCACATTTAAACCTCTGCCCAATCTGTAAAAGTACATCAACAAATTTTCAGATGTTTTTGGTAAAATGTGCAGAATTTCCTCTTTAAAAGGAGTCCTAGAAACTTCAAAATTGTTGAGTACGTCTGAAGATATTGTTCATTTCAAAAATTATTAAAAACAATGTTTTCAACTTGCGCAATAACTGTCCTTTGCATGTGAGAAATTTATGCAAATCTTTTAATGTCGTAAAAAGATATCTCAAACAAAGAACAAAATCCGTTTTTCTTCTTTCAAACACAAACAAAAAGAAATAGAAAGGAGTGACTAACAGCAGTTAAGTTTGATTATTTCTGATAAGACTTATCGTCGCCGGTTTTTATAGCGGGCTTCGTGAACACGCTTTCGCGTCGTTATGTGGGCACAATAAATTTCAATTTTTCAAAATTATCATTTGTTAAAATATTAATTTTTCAAAATTATGCCATAATTTTCAAAAATATTTAATACACGATTTAAAAGGGTTTCAAAAACTTGAGGGATTGAAAAAAAATGCATAAGATTTCGAGGGTTTTCACTAGATCTTAAAGTTTTTGAAATGGCTACGAAGGATTTCAAAGTATTTTGAAGTAGAGAAAAGAAGTAAAAGGAATTTTGAATGAAATCTAAGCGATTTCATAATATTTATAGAAGTTTGAAGCATATAAATGGATTTCCAAGTCTTGAAATGGATTTCAAGTGATTTCAAGCGATGCAAGGAATCTTAAATGCTTTCTGAATATCTCCAATGATTTCAAAAGATTGGAAGGATTTAAAAGAAAATTTAAGTGATTTCGAAAAATCGCAATGCATCTCGAAAAATGTGATAAGATTTCATGGGGTGCGAAGTTATTTCAATAAATTTTTAGAAACTGAAAATATTTCTAAAGCTTTCAAAAAGTCTCAGAGGATTTCCAGAGAATTTACGATATTTTATGAGAATCCGTGGGATTTTAATGGAATTTCACATTACGTGAAATTTTCAAAGAATTTCATGAGATTCTATGAAGAATTTTGAAGGGTTCTTAAATTTTTCATTTTATGGAATTTACTCATAAGCCCATTTTAGCTCTCAGAAGAGAATATTATAATGAAAACTGAATCAAACTCAAAAAAAATCATAGTCATCTTAGCGAACATAGCCTATTTTATGAGTTATTTTCGATGGAGTCCCACCATATTCTGTGTCGATATTCATTCAACAGATTTGAGAGAATTTCAGAGGATTTTAAAGGTCTTAAAAGAATTAAAGGCATATTAATGTATTTGGACGAATATTTGCATTATATAAACGAAATCAACTCAACTATTTGTAATATTTTCAATAGATACCAATACCTATATTTTCCTATGAATTTTATATCCTATAATATAGATATTGATAATGCTCTTAAAATATTTATGTGAATAAGTCCTAAAGATCGAACCTGAATTCAGAATTTTCTATATGTATACTTTGCATTTTGACAATATAATTTGAATTTCATTATGAATAACATAATGAACTATTTTCTGAAATTCTGAAGTTCTATGTATATACCTGTACATAAGCTTTTTTATCTCCTTGAGTGATAATATATGTACACTCGGAAAACTATTAGTCTTCAAGTAAACAAACCGTTACTTCAACATTTTTTTTTATTTGACCGATAATAACTTCAAAATGGAGCAAATCATTTAAAATTGAAGAAAAATTTTCATTAGAACAAAACAATATTTATTTGGAGCAAAGAAATATCTCTAAGTGAAAAGAAATTTCTTTTAATGAAAGAAACTTCTTTTTTACCTTTCTTTTTTTACTGAGCGCCAATTAATATTTTTCTGTGATTAACAGAATTTTTGTTTGAATCAAAAAATCCTCTTTCTATTTGTATGTATAAAGACAAAGCACGTAGCAACGAAGTAAAACGTCCAATCATACAATTTGACGTTCCAAACATAAAAAGAAGAACACTAGTGATTTGAAATATTTGACAAATCTCTTTTTATACGAATTATTCTTTTATTAACAAAATTTTTAGTTGATGGAAGAATAAAAAAGACTCTTTGGTTCAAGATGAGATTTGTTTGACTTCTTTCACATTGTTTTTCAATTTTTCTCGAAAATGGTTGTTCCAATGAAAAAAATTATTAAAACAAAAACTGTGTACTCCATACAGATCTCCAACTTTCATTAAAACCATTTTTCAGAACAACAATTTTGAAATAAATCTAGTAAATATTGTTTTTTTTTGGCGGACTCTGGTAAATTTGAGCAAAGTCTCTCTAGGGCCTCCGGAGCCTCTTACGATGGCCTCCAGGGCCTCTTGCGAAGGCCTCCAGAGCCTCTCAGAAGGGCCTCAAGAGTCTCTCACGAGGGTCTCCAAAGCCTCTGGCGAGGGCCTCCAGAGCCTCTCAGGAGGGCATCAAGAGCTTCTCAAAAGAGCCTCAAGAGCCTCTAACGAAAGCCTCCAGAGCCTCTTACGAGGGCCCTCAGAACCACTTACGAGGTCCATGAGAGCCTATCAGGAGGGCCTACAGATCCTCTCGTCAAGACTTCCAGAGCGTCTCACGAGTGCCTTTAGAGCCTCGCACGAAAGCCTCTATAGCGTCTTACGAGGGCCCCCACAGCCACTCAGGAGGTCCCCTGGAGTCTATCAGGACGGCCTACTGAGCCTCTCATCAAGATCTCCAGAGCCTTCTACGAAAGTCTTCAAAGACTCTTGCGAGAGCTTCTAGAGCCCCTCACGAGGGCCTCCAGAGCTTCTCACGGAGGCCACTGGAGCCTCTTACGAGGGCCCCTAGAGCCTCTCAGGAGGGCCTCCAGAGACTCTTACGGAGGCCTCTAAAGCCTTTCACGAGGGACTCCAGAACCTCTAACAGAGGCCTCTAGAGCCTCTTACGAGGGTCTCTAGAGCCTTCTTTGACCGACTTCAGAGACATCTACGAAAACCTAATGAGCATCTCACGAGGACGCCCCATAGCCTCCCACGAGGGCCTCAAGAGACCCTGAAAAGAGCCTCCAGAGCCTTTCACAAGAACTGCTGGAGCCTTTCACGAGGGCCTAGAGAGTCTCCTTCAAGGGTCTCCCAGACCTCTCACGAGGGCCTCCAGAGCTTCTTCCGAAGGCCTTCAGAGCTTCCTCTGATAGCCTCCAGAGCCTCCTCTGATAGCCTCCAGGAAGTTCCACGAAAACCTCGAGAGCATCTCGCGAGGGCCTTTAGAGCCTCTCACGAGGGCCTCTAGAGCCTGCGGACTCTGACAAGTTTCCTAACAAGAGCCTCTGGAGCCTCTCACGAAGACCTTCAGAGCTTCTTACAATGGCCTTTGGAGCCTCCTCTGTTAGCCTGCAGAGACTTCCAAGAGAACATCGAGAGCATTTTACGAGGGCCTCTAGAACCTCTCACGGCGTCCTCAAGAGCCTCCAACGAGAGCCTCTAGAGTCTCTCACGAGGACCTTTAGAGCCTCTCACGAGGGCCTAAAAAACCTCTTACAAGGGTCTTCAAGTCTTCTCACGAGGGCCCCCAGAGCTTCTTCCGGGGGCCTAAAGAGCCTGTTACGAGAGCCTCCAGAGTCTTTCACGAGCGCCTCCAGAATATTCCACAAGGGCCTCGAAAACCTCCTCTGGTAACCTTTAGAATGTCTCACGGAGCCTCCAGAGTCTCTCACGTGAGCCCTGTGAGCCACTTACGAGAGCCTCTGAAGTCACTTTTCCTTCTCCTTGACTGTGATGTTGGCTTCGGCCGGAGTCGAGAATTCGATCACGAACATCGTTCGTTTCTCTTTGTCAAGGAGTACGATGTCAGGTCTCGAGTGTACAATTTTTAGTCTGAAGTCGAAATTCCAGGAAATTTTGCATAACTCGTTCTCCACAATCGACTCTATCTCTCTGGGAGCTTCCGGCAGGGCAGGGATAGTAATAAAGCTCTTTTCAGGCCACATTGTGTCTGTGGAGATACGTCGTTCTAGCGTGAGTGAGACACTTGGATAGTATGTGCCGAAGGTGCCCATAATGTGCATGACGCGCTCTGCACCTGTCGCTGGGAACTTCTTCACGTAAGATGCGGCTACGGTATATCAAGATGGGAATGACACCGTCCTGGCATGCGAAAATAAAACTCTATGTGCTTGCAGAGTTACGCTCCTTTGTCGATCATCTCGTGGTTCCTGACCACTGTCAGGAGAGGATCCTTCTCATTTGCCACAATGTGAGCTGCACCCAAGATCATTTGGTCATAAAGACACTGGATATTTAGAAGTCCGCGCTCGCCCCTACGGCGTAGGATGTATAAGCGCGGAACGGACGAATTGATATGCAAGCTCATTTACATATTCATGATCTTACGTGTAGCGATATCAAGAGCCTTGGGCTCGTGCTTCGTCCATAAAACCACCTCAAATGAATAGAATTGAATCGGGATGGCAAGCATGTTATGTAAAGATATCTTTTTCAACGCCGACAGATTGAAAGACCAAGTCTGTTGAAGGAGACGCTTGTATCTGCTTCGGAAAGCCTTCTTCGCTGCTTTTATATCTTGAATGCAGTTTTCTGGCACGCCTAGGTATAGGTAGGTCTCTGCAGTGCGAAGGGGTCTTAAAGTGCTCCTGTCCACGAGTTCAGAGTCATCGCTAACGCTAGCAAGTCGTTCTCGCTTCAAATGAATCTTGGCACACTTGTCCAATTTAAAGTTCATACCAATTTCTCGTGTGTACCCCTCGACGATCTTTAGAGCATTCTTGAGATGCTGTGTCCCAGAAGCATAGATCTTCAAGTCATCCATATAAAATATATATGAGTGACCTCATGTTCGCGATTATTAGATCCGCCGCAGAGGTACCTACGAGATTCACGTTGTTCAAGAGATAGTGGCAAGAGTGTGATGCAAAATAGAAGAGGGCTCGTGGTGTCACCCTGAAGGTGACGCTGTTAGTTGTCACGCGATGTTTTCCAGATGAGATAGTAGATCTAGTTTTCAAAAGGGCTTAATTCTCTCTATGCATCCCACTATGTGTGGTTGAACCTTCTAGCTTTACTTTAGACGGATGATAAGTCTATGGGAGGTTAAATCAAAAGCTTTTTGGTAATCAATCCAGGCCATCGACAGATTGCGATTGTAGGCCGCAGCGTCTTTGCAGACGCTTTTGTTGTTTAGCATGTTCTCCCGACAGCCTGCTGCGCCTCTTTTTGATCCACATTATTCGTAAATCTCTTTCCAGACAGGTCCAAGTGTCGGAACAATCCTGTCATTCAGGATAGCTGTGAAGATCTTATACAGCGTGTTCAGGCACGTTATTGGCATGTACTTCTTTGGGTTGAAGAAGTCGCCTTCCTTCGGTAGAATAACAGTGCGTCCTAACACCAATCACTGCAGAATGGGCATCTTCGACTTCTAATATGAGGTAAAGATCCGGGCCAGATGTTGGTGTGTAGAAGAGAACTTCTTCCACCAGAAGTTTTTGATACCATCTGGTCCAGCAGCGGAGTACTTCTTCGTGCTCCTCAGTGCTTAATTCACCTCTTGGGCAGAGATTGATGGACATTGTATCTCGAACGTTATAAGGTTGATGCACAGTTTCTTGAAACGAATGATTTTTTCAATGTCTCCATGCAATGAATGTTGAACTCGTCGGCTTCACCCTTCGGTTTGAATCGGCCAAAGATCTTGCCGCATCATAAGCTGAACAAGTGATGCTCCAGAGGTCGGACTCCTCCGGGAGATCCTCACGATGTGCGTCATCCATTTCAACCAGATCTTGGGGCTTAGGAGGAACCTGGATTTTGATGTTTTTTCTCGTCCTGTAATCGCCATAATCTCTTGGGGATGCCTAATTTCCGCGGTCCGTCTTAATGTCGCTTCCACTTCTTCGTCTGTGGCTTGTTCTTGCATCAATTGGGTCTACTGAAGACGTCGACTGACTCGCCGATCCATTATCGTATTTCCATCCAAATTATTTGCAGCACCCTGAACTCTAGGGCGACCGGCACTGTTTGCCGACCCATTTTTTACGCCTTAGATTGGGGCTTTTTCCTTCGAGACCATCCCTGGACAATTGTCCGCGATTGCTTATTAACTTTTGTAACCGTATTCAGCAGAAACCCTCGTTTCGCAACCTGAGGAGGCGCCCGGTGTCTTTGTCATAAGCCCTCCAATTCAATTCCAAAGGAACCGAACCGAACATTAACAGTGTGATGCTCTACTGACCGAGCTATCCGGGCTCACAATCTTGATATTATGAGTCTATCTCATTCAGAATATAATTAAGATTGAGTCGCAGTGTTAATACTTATACTATTTCCTATCCATACATATATTCATATTTCATTAATTTATATAAATACGTATTCATTTATGCTATTGAGAGTAAAATACGGATAACCAAGTATGTATATTATTTCATATATATATATATATTTGGGGCATCCTTTCTCAACCGGACACCCCCTGCTCTCCAAAATTAGTTTGCCTTTAGAAAATCGTGTTTAGGCTTAAATGTTAGCACACTTGATCTAGTCCTTAGAACCATTGAGCGTTTTTTTTAAAATTCAATATGGCCGACTAAATATGTCGTCGAGACTCAGGAAAAACATAAATGAACAAATTACTTTTAAAAAAAAATTATGAAAACGTCGACTTGAATTACTCCTTTTGGGCTTAAATTCCACGTTTGCATAAGTGCTTTGACGGACCATATGACACATTGCGAAATTTGAAATGGTGGATCCAATATGGCGGCTGTATGTCAACGATAATGCTCCCTGCAACTAAATTTCCTCCAATCGGCTTGGAAATAGTTACTCGGATTCACGCCAAACATTTCAGCATTCAGTGACTGAAATCGGCGTGGAAATGATTACTTGTGACTTTGCGAGGTCGCTGATCATAAATGAATGATTAGATAGTCAAAATAGAAGAAAACAGACTCAATGTGCTAGTCACCATCAGAAGTTGAATAAAACTTTCGGATTCTCAATTCACTGACTATTGCCTTTCTGGAATCGGGGTGATTTTCGAACGTGAGCCCCTTTGCCTCTCGCGATTCAGGGTGCTTTTTGATCGTGAGTCCACTTGCCTCTCACGAAGCAGGGTGCATCTTGAACGTGAGTCCCCTTGCCTCTTACGAATCAGGGTGCTTTTTGTATATGAGTACCCTTGCCTCTCACGAATTGGAGTACTTTTTGAACGTGAGTCCCCTTGCCTCTCACGAATCAGGGTGCTTTTTGGACGTGAGCTCCCTTGCCTCTCACGAATCGGGGTGCTTTTTGAACGTGAGTCCCCTTGCCTCTCACAAATTTGGGTGCTTTTTGAATGTGAGTTCCCTTGCCTCTCAGGAATCGGAGTGCTTTTCACAGTTTGTTCATGCCTCATATATAAGTGTGGTAGCATCAGGTGCATTGGAGTATTGGAGTACCTTTTCATCAATAGCTTTCGATCCTTCTTTTCTTCGGTGCAATGATTTCTCAATATATGTGGGATTGCTGGAGCGTTGCCGAACTTTCGTTTCAAAGACCTATTAACTTTGTCATGCTCTCTTTCACTGTAGAACAATGTCGCTATATTCTGAAAAAGCTTTTGACCCCATTTAGTAAGATTTGCAGGAGTCAGAATGGCTTCAGTTGGCTAACATAGAAGACTGTTCCATGCTGCTTCTCTTTTGATAGAGCTCCAATACCATCTGGAGCACATTTACTATGCGCAGTTGCATAGAAACTGCAATCAGCTTTGATACCAAAGTTTTTTTCATGATGAATGAGATTAATCATCTGAAATTTATTCCTGGAATGTTGTTTCGCACCATCGATGAAATAAATTATTTTCTTCACGAGAAGACTTCGCTCCACATGTGGTATCAACATTTTTTGAACTGTATAAACTGCAGCTGTATCGTGGTGTGTGCTACCTGATAAGAAGACTATGCTCTTGTGTTTCAGTTCTGAGTTTTCCCCATAGTAATATACTGCAGGGAATACAGTACAATGGTTTTTATTGAAATGAAATGTAATTGTAATGGTACTGGATTGTTTATATCGATGTTTTCTCCTTCCAATAATTGTTGTAGAAGTTGTGAAAAACTTGCAATTCCTGGACATTTTTCATATTCATCAAGAAAGCAATTGACATTACGATTTTCACCGTCATTTACACCACGATTCCTACAAGGGATTTCTTGTAAGCAGTCTCTATAACCAGTTATCGGATTTCCGAAATCTGGCTGAGTTACTCAATGTCAATAGCATTCAACGTCAATTCAACATTCTGATGGATCGTGCAAACTCAGACGGCATGGGTTCCGCTGGGCCCAGCGAGAATGCAATGTTCCGGACGAAATTGTGCGAATTTGCTAAAGCTTGCTGGAAATTCTGAGTGAGTTCCTCTGTACTTATCGTAGAGTCTCATCAAATCTAATGAAAAGAGATGTTTCTACATCAAACAGTGGTCTTCATCTGTCTTCGCAGAAATAACATCTTTCTGACCGGGCATGATTCTACAGGTCGCATCATCCGTATAAAAATCTTTCATTTTGTCTACAGTAGATTCCGGTAATGGTTTACCAGTCTTCGCTGCAGTGTCTAGTAAAACCCCTTTTGAAATCCTAAGATCCTAAGCTTTTTTTGCAATCCGCCTACTGCAGCTGAATTATTCTACGACTTTATTAACGCTCCATGCTTCTGGAGCTATTGTAAGGATACTGAATTTTTGAGGATCATTAATCTGTAAGGTAGAAAATTTCTCTTTCAATCCACTCAACATGTCTTCTAATTCAATTTCTCTTTGTGAACGAACTATTGTGGTATTATTAGCTTGAGATGGTGTTGAAGAATTAGAATTGAAAGATTAATTTTGATCCATATCAACATCATTTTGACTATCATCCGATGAATGACGAGATGTTTCAGAATCTACCTCACCACTTCCATATTTGACCCTTCTGTAACGGACACAAATGTTAGCATTATTGGAAAGATCCGGGAATTTTCTTCTGAGATTCTCAGATATTATTCTCAGACCTTTGCCTCTGTGGCCCGTGAAACAAAATTTTTGTGAGGATTGCAGCGTCTATCGCGATCTTCGTCGCTTGTATTAGGCATATTGGATATTAAGCTGATGAGCAACTTAAATTTATGAAGACCTCGTGGAATACAATTCGATAAAAGTCAAATCACTGAATGAAACTGTAGTTCTGAAAATAACTGATTCCAAACGTAGTCCCACAACAATCTGATTTAACGTAAGTCTCTGAAGAAAACTATTCACATAAACATTTCAGACTCTGGGGGTGGAGCTGAACGAATATAAGTAATCCAGATTTCCGTGCTCTGAACCGATATAGACTTAAGAATTGAAGGAAACATATTAACTCGCGAAAGAGGAAAAGTGAAGTTATGCTTCTGCGATCCTCAATTGCTCCTTGCGAAAGAACGAGTGGAGCTCTGTCTCCACGATTCTCAGTTGTTTTACTAGCGAGAACAAGTGAAGCTCAGACTTAGTATTCCTCAATTGTCTTTTTTAGAGGAAACAAGTGGAGCTCGGCCTCTACAATGCTCATTACTCCATGCGGAAGAACAAGTGGAGCTCTGCCTCCATGATTCTCAGTTGTTTTACTAGCAAGAACAAGTGAAGCTCAGTCTTAGTGTTCCTCAATTGTCTTCTTTAGAGGAAACAAGTGGAGCTCGGCCTCTACAATGCTCATTACTCCATGCGAAAGAACAAGCGGAGCTCTGCCCTTACGATCCTCGGTTGTTTTCCTAGTGAAAACAAGTGAAGCGCGGTCTTAGTGTTCCTCAATTGTTTTTTTTAGAGGAAACAAGTGGAGCTCGGCCTCTACAATGCTCAGTTGCTCCTTGCGAAAGAACACGTGATGATGTTTATATCTTTAAATCGAAAATGTAGAAAATTCAAAGATGATAAGAATTAATAATAGAATTTTCTACTGAAAACTTATGAAATTTCCATTCTTTGTTATTAAGCTCCTTACGAACTGTAGTCATAAACTTGAATTGAACATTGTTTTTCCATTTGTCAAATGTTGAGCCTGTACTCGTATGAAAAATAAGATAACGCAGTCGAAATGAGAAAATGTGAGAAAATGAAACTCACTGAAATTTTATCGAGTTAAAAAAAAAGTTTTAGTCGTGTCGGGAAGTTTTTAAAACCTTTTAAATTTCGAAATTCACGTTGTGAGTGCAAAAATTGTGGAAAGTTTTTTACGTACTGTTCTAGGTAGTAAGGAAGAATGTAAAACTGAAAATGATAAGAAATTTTCCTGCTGAATAAAGGAATTCTTTTTTAATGAAGAAAAAGTGAGTTTTTTGGATTCGGCGGAATAAACATTCACTCTTAAAGAGTTGAAAAGTGTTTGACCTGAAACTTATCCAGTTCAATCTAGAATGAAATGCCACCATTTTATATTTGAAAAAAAAATTCTTCATAAAAAAAGAAATCCTGTATTCAGCATGAAATTTTTTTCATTTTTTTCTCAATTTTTTATTCTTACATACTACCTAAAATACTACACAAAAAAAGTTCTCATACCGTTTTTTGCAACAGTGAAATAAATTTAAAAAGTTTCGAAAGTCTTAAGTACTTACCGACACCACTAAAACTTAAATTCTTTTTTTTTAAATCCAGTTTGCTTCTGTCATTTAGAGGAAACAATTGGAGGGTTACCGTTTTTTGAAAATTGTTCTTTCAATTTTTAAGCAAGGAAATAATTGTTTTTTAATAAGGAATACATATTTAAAAAAAATTTTAATCGAAAAACGTCATCAAGATCATTTATAAATCTTGTTGACATCTACTACAAATCGTAATTATAACTTATGGATACCTTCAAAAAAATCATAATTTTGAAAATGATCTAACTTCTTGAATTTGGATCTAATAAAAAAATTGCATTGGATTAATTTCTAAATATATTTGATATCTACTGAAAATTTGCACAGAAACTTCCTGAGATATTAGAAAAATGATTTTTGGTATTTTTTTAGCATTTTAAGATCCTGTGTCTTATTTTTTATTTTTCATCGAATTTAAAAATGCGTCAGTCAGAAAATTTGTATTTTTTTATTTTGAATAATCTTTGACAAAAATTCTGAAATTCCTTATTGCCGATCTCTAAAATTAGGGAATTGAAAATTTAAAGGCAAAGAAACTGTAGTTTATAAACTAAAAATTTTCTAATTTTTAAGCAATTACAAATAGATAATTAGAACACTTAGAGTTTTATTACCATAAATTAATACTAATTGAAAGCCTTCTAATTTAAATACATATTATGATTTTCAGGGCATACTAACTTCATCCATTCAACGTAATCAACTGTAAATAACAAGTTTTCAAAATTTTCTATGGACCGAATCCACTTAAAATCATGCAGGTCGGCAGGTCACATTTTCAGGATTGGCTTGCCAATGCAATATATTTTTGTACGTCAAAATAAGTAGACACTTTTTTTTAACATAGCGACATTTTTACATTTTTCACGAATATTTTTGGAAATTTTAAGGGTAAAATGAGTCTTTGCCAATTTTATTTTGGAAACCGTCCCCTTCTTGCAAGTTTGAGATATAAGGGTTTTCATTGTTTCAGTCTTCAGTTTTTCACATTCTTTCGAAATCCAAAAAAAAAAAAATTAATAATAGCAATGATGAAGTTATTTCGATTTTTTCAAGAAGAGGAAAAGAATTTCCTCTCAAAAACCCTCATGACCAAAAAAAATTATTCAGTTTCGAGAAATAGAATATGGAAGTTGCCAATCTCAAAGTGCTAGGAACCTGAAATTGGAACAGGCTCGGTTGCGAACTTACTCCCGCGATACTGAGTTGCTAAGTTGGAAGAAAACGAGTTTCATTAAAAAAAAATTAACCGCTTTTGAATAAATCGTTCAAGAATTTTGAGGTTCAAATTTCATTGATTTTCAAAATCGCCTTTGTATAGCGATCAAAAATGCATTTTTCAATTTGAAATAGAAATTAAAAACTTGCTCCCGAGATACGGGGAGACTGAATAAGGACAAGAAAATTTTATCGAAAAAATTATTCTTTTCCGGGAGAATAAAGATTTTGTGTGACGGTATCGCACTGTAGCAGACGATTTTTTGCCGAAATCATAATGAATGAAAATAATTACAATTGCAAATTTTTTGAAAGAAAATTAACAGCGATTAGAGTATCTGGGAAATGTATGGAAATTTACGGAAGCTTTTAAAAATTGATGGAAGCTCAGGGACTTTCGAGAACTTTTAAGATGTGCTGAATCTTGCGCAAATATATGGTATATCTCTAAGAGTGTTTCAAATTGACCTTTCAAAAGGAAAATCAAGGGAAGTTTAGGAACTTGCTAATTTTTTATTCATCGTTGAGTACTCTTGTCTCATATGGACATGATTTTATACTTATGGAATGAATTTCTCGCATGAAGTTGTAGTTGGTGGATACTTTTAACAATCAATAATACAAATAATAATGTAGCCTCAGATAGGATTGACGCTTCTACTGACGAAAGGCATGTCCTCGGAAAAGCTTCAGGCAATGAATGAACATTAGGTATTTGGAGCGCTAGAGGTGTAAATGAACTTAAGGAAAAGGAATTGCGTGATACAATGTGCGTGAACAAGCTAGATATTTTGTGTGTACCAGAAACAAAGAGAAAGGGATGTCAAGTAAGAAACATAGAGAACGGACTCAAACTTTGGTCAGGAGAAGATAATGAATCATATGGTACCCAAGGAGTCGGTCTGGTCATGAATGAGAGAGCGAAACAGCATGTCAAAAAGTATGAATGTGTATTACCTAGATTACTATGGATTAGAATGAAAGTAGGAATCAGAAGACTATTCATCATAGCGTGCTACGCTCCAGTCGATGGTGACAAGAGAGATGTA